>JAFVLL020031849.1:0-34088 GCA_021397915.2 Tor tambroides
ACCATACTCTCAAGAACTATAAACTGTGTCACCTAGATACCTGATTGGGCAGATAGCTGGTCAACTGATCAAAAAATAGGCACATGCATTTTACTCTGGCACAGTAATATAGTAATAATTTACTCCTTTCTCCTGTTCTACTGTTGATTTCCTCTTTTCCTGATCATTTGGATTGAGGATAAAAAGACAACAAAAAAACATGCAAATAAGTTCAAACATCCATTCAATATCAATTATTTCCTGAATATTACTGATGAACTAATCAAAAAGTAGGCTACTGTTCACATGCATTTTACTACTATATAGTATAGTAATATAGTAATAATTTAGTACTTTCTCTTGTTTTATTGTTGGTTTCCTCTTTTCTGATCATTTGGAATGAGGATAAACAGATAAAAGAGGATAAAAAAAACCCAAAACATGCAAATAAGTTCAAACGTCAATTCAATATCTACTATTTCCTGAATATTATACAATTCAAGATGGCCACCCCTGATGACGTCATATGCAAATTAGAGGAGTATATTTACACCCCACATAAACTTTCTGTCATGCCCAACATTTTACTAATTTACAGTAGATCTCTATCTTTAAGCCCTTTCAAGCCACAAGCTTTTGAAATCTTGATGTCAAAATCCAGCATTTTTTCCAAAAATCCCTGCCGCCTAAAGGGTTAAGGTCCTGGAGTGGCCTAGCCAGTCTCCAGACCTTAATCCCATATAAAATCTGTGGAGGGAGCTGAAGGTTCGAGTAGCCAAATGTCAGCCTCGAAACCTTAATGACTTGGAGAGGATCTGAAAAGAGGAGTGGGACAAAATCCCTCCTGAGATGTGTGCAAACCTGGTGGGCAACTACAAGAATCGTCTGACCTCTGTGATTGCCAACAAGGGTTTTGCCAGCAAGTACTAAGTCATGTTTTGAGAAGGGGTCAAATACTTATTTGACTCATTAAAATGCAAATCAATTTATAACTTTTTTTGAAATGTGTTTTTCTGGATTTTTTTGTTATTCTGTCTCTCACTGTTCAAATAAACCTACCATTAAAATTATAGACTGATCATTTCTTCATCAGTGGGCAAACGTACAAAATCAGCAGGGGATCAAAAAAAAAAAAAATCCCTACTGTATAAATATAATAATATATTAATATTATATAGAAATATTTTCATTTGTGTTTTGAAGATGAACAAAAGTCTTCTGATTTTTTTAAACAACATGAGGGTGAGTAAATGATGACAATGTTAATTTTCAGGTGAACTAACCATTTAAGAATTACATGTGTGAGAATTAATTATGCTTGACATTAAATTTTGGGAGTTTAGTGCAGTTTTTTATTGGAGTATATCATGGCCCACTTTTATAAAAGAGACACATTGACAGAACTTTAGAGTGCCATCATGCTAGCAATGTAGAATCACCAAGAAAACAACTCTATTGGAACATGTTTATGCTTGAACTAATGTCAAATAAAAATAAATAAATTGCATGCTTCTTGTTTTTCTTTCTAACAGGAGAATGAACTTGAGAGCCACACAAACCAAATAAGGAAGGTGTTGGTGATACATGATCCCACAGCCAAGGAGGACCCAGCCTCTCATTTCTAGTGTTGTAACCATTGTAGTCACAAATTTCATCAAATCACAGTTTCTTATTGTTTGAAATGACAACATGTGAGACAGCATTTAAGAATGTTGTTTTTAGTGCATACTCTGACATACAAGAAGACATTGGTTTATTTTTAAATGGGAAGTGTTTAAGAGGTTTTATGTAAAATGAGCGCATGAAGTTACATTTCACTTGAAATCGATTGTAAGAGGGTTCTTTTGTATGTACATTAATTAATTTTAAATGTATAAAGAAGAAATGTTTGTTATTTGGTCAAAAAGTAATTGATGCAATATCCTGTGTCTGAGCATTTTTAGGTAAATTCAACCTTTCTTGAATAATTAATGTGTAATTATTCCTATTGGCTAATTATTATGAACAATAATTTAGAATTTACTGCTAAAACAATAGAGTTAATATTACTCAATTTTTACAGGTAACAAGTTGTGTAGTGTATTAAAAAATATTAGGTAGACTTTACCTATTTTTTTTAGTTCGTCATGGCTGTTAAATTTAGGCATTCTTTATCCAAATATATAGGATCTAATCTACCAACACAAACTGAGTGCAAATTGTTACCTCAATTTTATTGAGTAGATTCTATAGGTTGTTTTTTTTTTACAGTGCAGGCCCAGGCCAGGGAGGTCCCTCCGCTTCCACGATCCATATCTATCCCCAGCCTGTGTTACAACTCACTCACCCCAGTTGTGAGGTAGTTTGTAAAAACAGACCTAGTTTAGAACATGGCCATAGCCAGGGTTTGAAAATTAGTGAAGTCTGGGGTGGGGTTAGGAATCGTGCTATAATAACCACTACAAATACAACTCATTGTATACACTAAACACTTTAAAAGAGACAGACATGTACATGTTTGTGAAAGATGTTTTCTCTGTTTTAGACGGATGAACACTGATAAATTATACCATATTTATTGCTTCAAAATGTAAGATTTTACTATAGGTTATGGGTAGATAATTTTATCAGTTGTTTATTAATCATTCAACAATACATGTTATAGTTTTCATTAATAATCATTGCTATAGATGATAACTTTGTCTAGTGCTCTTATGAATGTTTTTAGCATGACTTTGTGAAAATTTTACTATAGCTTACTGAATGAAATAGCATAGACTTCTTCGTGGCTAGTGTTTCCATATTTCATTTAATTCAGTAACTTGTTCTACAGATCTGTGTGTACTAGTGTTAACCCTAAAAGGGGAGATGCATCCAAGCTGTGGGGAGAAGCAGTGAAAGTGTAGGTCTTATTTCTTGGTTTCATTTTGAAAGGGTGTTTGTTGTGAATATTTAGATGAGATAACTTTTGTTTCTCTGTTTACCTCACAGGAAGCATTTAAAACCGCATGGCCGCTTGTAGTATAAATCATATATATATATATATATATATATATATATATATATATATATATATATATTAGTGCTGTCAATTAATAAAAAAAAAAAACTAATTAAATCGCATGTTTTTTCTGAAATTAATCGCGATTAATCACGATTAATTCCACCTAACATTAAACTTTTTAAATATACTTTTATATTGCAATGTCACATTTAATCTTCAAATTAATGTAGAAATAACAAAGACAGTATATTTTCAATATTTGTTTAATGGCATCTTTTTTTTTTTATGACTGAAGGTCAGTATCACTCAGAAGTGGAGTGCGCATCTGAAACGTCTACCCTTTGATGTGCTCGTAAAGACGTTCTGAGACTAAGCAGTTGTGAGTGGGTGGTCAACACTAGCATGCGTTAATGCCCATGCGTTAACGGTGTTAAATATTTTTAACGCATTAAACTGAAAAAATTAAATATATATATATATTAGTACACTATTACATTAGTGCTGTCCAAATTAGCACGTTAAAGCAGGCGATTAATTTTTTCAGTTTAACGTGTTAAAAATATTTAACGCCGTTAACGCAGGGGCGGGGCTAGTGTTGGCCACCCACTTACAACTGCTGCCTCTGTCTCTTTTTTCTTGATAAGAAATGCATTATTTAGTCATAGAACGTCTTTACGACTACATCAAATGGGAGACGTTTCAGACGCGCGCTTCACTTTGCCTCAGTCACAAGTGTGGAAACGGAACTGTGCGCTCTACCAATGACATGAAATTATTGAAATGTCGAAAAAAAAGGCGATTAAAGCTGCCTTACAACTGTGCATGCATGTAATATGTTAAATATGAATCACATTTAAGAACGTGTCTCTAAAATGGTTTTCCAAACTGTCCTGGAGCAGCCCAGCACTGTCTCCCTCATCTAACACACCCGATTCAACTCGTCAGCTCATTAGTTGAGACTTTAAGACCTGAAATGGGTCAGAAAAGGTAAAGAGAGTTGATAGAAAATACGTTGCGTGTCAGATCTGTGTCATGTTCAGCAGCAGCAGCTCTTAAAGAATTAACAACCAAAATAACCTATTAACCCAGCTGCTGTGATGTCTGTTCATCAAGAATAAATGAAAAAAGAGGAAATCAATAACTTTTATAGCTTTAAGGATTCATCTATATTTAATTTATAATTTAGTGTTTGATAACTTCAGTTTTAATTTCTGTATATTTCTGCTGAAGGGCACAGAAATATGACTTATTATAATGGGTTTATGTGAAGATTGTTTAAAGTTCACTTAAATTAGAAGTTATTTTATTAAAGTCTAATAAATGTTAAAATTGATAGCTCTCAATTATACTGTAATGTTGAATGGCTATAGTCAATGGTTAAATACTAGGGAAAAAAGAACAATTTTATAGAGACATCAGTAGTATTGGTATCAGTGAAACTGGCCTTCAGTGATAAAAAAAAGATGCCATTAATCAAATATTAAAAATATACTGTATGTTGTTTCTACATTAATTTGAAGATTGAATGTGAAATTATTGCAAAATAAAAGTATATTTAAAAAGTTTAATGTTAGGTGGGATTAATCGTGATTAATTGCAGTCTATTTCAGAAAAAAATATGCAATTAATTAGTTAATTTTTTTAATCGATTGACAGCACTAATATATATATGTATGTGTGTGTGTGTGTATATATGTATGTGTGTGTGCATATATGTATATATGTATTACATATACACACACATGCATATATATATATATATATATATATATATATACATATATATATAGGCGCGATTAAAGCTGCCTTAAAATTGTGCATGCATGTATTAGGCTATATGTTACATATGAGTCACATTTAAGAACTCTGAAATAGATTTCAAAACTGTCCTGGAGCAGCCCAGCACTGTCTCCCTCAGAGACTCTGTGATTTTTTGGCTCGTGTTTTAGAAAATCAGATCTTTTTGTAATCTTGACAAAACATATCGTTGGAAAGGTTTGACAGTCGAGGTTCCATATTTGGTAACTGTTTTGTAATAGAAAATGATATTGTGACAGAAAATGAGTGATTTGTGACAGAAAACTGCATCAAAAAAATTCAGTAGTTTGGGTGTAATCCAGTGGTTATTTTTGGTATAGTGCCCAAACAAAAATCTCACAGGAACCACAATTTTTGTGATATCAACTTCAAATTTGGAACATAAATTGGTTAGATATATGGCTTTGATATTATAAAGTATTGATAATTTTAGAGTGCAACATATTTTATAAAATGTTTTATATAAACATTTTATATAAAATAGCTTAATATAATACTATAATATAGTTTTATATAAAAAACAATTAGTATACTACATTATCTTTACTGTAAACTTAAACTTTTATAATTTTTTTATACTTTCTTTTTTTTTTTAAATGCTTTCACTTCAGTAATAATCTGCTATGTGTCTTCTTTAAAAAGAGACCGACCTTAGCAATTACAACCATACTGTAACAAGCACTGATAAACAAGTGTTCTGTTTTCAGTGAATTTATACCTCCAAAGGGGCAACGTATACTCGGGGATACAAACATTAAAATTAAAAATAAAAGTCAAGTTTTGAAATAAAATCATGAAATTGTATGATTTGAGTTCCAATAAAAACAGCAATAAATTACTTTTCTGATGTCTCTTTATGGGTTTACCCTTTTTAGGGTTAAAAAAAAATACTACTGTTTTTGACAGCGTTGATAACTTTCTGACAGATAATATAATTTTTTGTGTTTGCCTTACCGAATGTGGTATCCTGTCAGCAATAACCTGTCCTTTTTTAATTACTGTCAGTTTAAGTCCTGGTGTTGTGCAGAATTCGATGCAGTGTGGCCAGGATATTGCTATAAAAACAAATAAAAACCAAAAAAACTGATAAATAAACTGAAAATATTTCAAATCTTTCGCGAATAAGATAAGGAAAATATATCAAGTAAATTTTAGTTCAAACAAATCAGAACAAATTGTATTTTTGAACGTAAAATTTACCGAGGTCCTCATAGCTGGGGCCTAAATGTCAGAGATCTAGCGCAAACAACCATTGATGCTCAAACAAAAAAGTGTTACTTCATACCCGGATTGCTATCCCATCAATAAAACGAATTAAGTGATAATCCCGATCCCTCCCTTAAGTCAAAACGTCCCCCGTTCTTCAGTGTCAAAATACGAAGCTTGGTTACAATAAACCGTTATTCTTCTATGATATTTTGGGATTAAAAACAAACAAACAAAACAATTTACCGTGGCACGTCTTTCCAGCACTGATCGGGTTCAGTCACCGCCCTTGCGTCTATAAAAGACGAATCTTCCAAAGGGACCAACCTTTGATCAGTAAAACTTTGCAAAATTGTTAGATTATAAGCGTATCACAAACCCTATATACAGCGTCGCATTGTGTTCGTGAGCAGTTACCAAAATCGCGCCCCTCACTGCTTCTCACTCGCTTCTCACTGCAGCAGATATCCGGCGCCGGTCTTAACTTTCGATTTCCTGGACATGAAAGAAAGAGTTTCCTATTGTCGATGTATATAAACAACGATTTAAAGTAATAAAGATAATATAAATAAGTAACCTAACAGAGCAATTAACAGAGTTACAACAAAGCACTTAAAGGCACACGTTGTCTTTTTTTTTTTTGTCGAATTACAAGTTTTTATCACAATCATTCAGCTTTCAAATGTGCGCATCATAATATAAAAAGATGGGATTAAAATCGAATGAACAAAATGAGGGTGTAATTTATATTGTGGACTACTTTAGATTCTTTCAAAAATTATGTCATCAAATAATCAAGAACATATTGCTCAAAACCGTGTGTCGTCTTTTCATTCCAAGCATAGACGTACACATTGTCATGGGGAAAACCTAAGAATCCTAAGTACGTTCTCAAAATAAAAAATATTGGGAAACATTTAGAAATATTTAGAAAATTAAAGGTGACCTAACTCAATAGGTGACTTGGGTATCTCTTCAGCAGAATTCTTTATTGAGAATGTGCTGTTTCATGCTGCAGTCATCATTTTTACTGAATATGAGTTGTATTTTCAAAGCATTCAGTTGTCTGGCTTTGGCTGATGTCCATCTGACACACTGCTTCAGAGGAAGCAGGAAATAACCCCAAATGTGGAAAAACAGTATGTCCAGCTATAGACAGACTCTAAAACATTGGTCTCAAACTCAATTTCCTGGAGGGCCACAGCTCTGCACAGTTTAGCTCCAACCCTAATCAAACACACCTGATCCAGCTAATCAAGGTCTTCAGGATCACTAGAAACTTCCAAGCAGGTGTGAGTTGGAGCTGGTTGGAGCTACACTCTGCAGAGCTGTGGGCCTCCAGGAACTGAGTTTGAAACCACTGCTTTAAATGCTGCCAGGGCCGAGCATATCCACAAACTCACTGAAAATAACCAAAACAGCCCAAGATTTTTATTTAGCACAGTGGCTAGATTAACAAATAATCACCCATTGCCCAAACTAAATATCCCTTCACAGTTTAGTATTAATGATTTTTTTCACTGATAAAATAGATAGCATCAGAAATACAATAACAAGTGTAGAATCTTCAGCATCTTGTAATTCAGCTTCATTCATCGCACCCAAAGAAAATTTGCAGTGCTTTATAACTACAGGACAGGAAGAGCTAAATATACTTCTAAACCAACAACATGTTTATTATATCCTGTACCCTTATTGAAAGAGTTACCTGTAGCAAAAGAATCGCTTCTCAATATTATTAACTCGTCATTATCTCTAGGTCACGTCCCAAGCTGGCGGTTATGAAGCCTCTTATTAAGTAACCATAACTAGATCCTAGTGAACTGGCAAATCACAGATAGATTTCAAATCTTCTGTATATGTCTAAAATTTTAGAAAAAGTTGTGTCTGCTCAATTGTTCTCCTTCCTGCCAAAAAACGATATCTATGAAGAATTTCAGTCAAGTTTTAGGTCCCATCATTGCACAGAAACTGCACTTCTTAAAATTACAAATGACTTGCTTCTTGCATCAGACCAGGGCTGCATCTCATGGCTAGTTTTACTTGATCTTAGTGCTGCCTTTGACACTACAGTATATCTTGACATACTCATAGATTTATTACAAACCTATACAGGTATTCAAGGGAAGGGTTTAAGATTGTTTAGATCCTAACTGATCCTAATCCTAGTCAGACTGTTATCACTTTATTTAAACAGGAAATCATCTCAATTAACATTGGTAAAGTATGGAGTGCCACAAGGATCTGTCTTAGTTCCTCTGCTATTTTCAATATATATGTTGCTCCTTGGTAATGTTATTAGAAAATATGGGATTAGTTTCCATTGTTATCCTGATGATACTCAACTATATATTTCAACAAGACCAGATGAAACTTCTTAATTATCTAAGCTAACAAATTGTGTTAAAAATGTTAAAGATTGGATGACCAATAATTTTATCCTATTAAATTTGGATAAGACAGAGATATTACTTATTGGACCAAAAGACAGTACACAGAATCTCTTAAGATTACAATTTGCATCTAGATGGATGTAGCATTTCTTCCTCTACAGTCAAAAATTTGGGTGTCGTATTAGACAGCAACTTGTCTTTTGAAAATTCTATTTCACATGCTACAAAAACAGCATTCTTCTATCTTAGAAACATTGCCAAGCTACGGAACATGTTACCTGTTTCTGGTGCAGAAAAGCTAGTTCATGCATTTATGACCTCCAGACTGGACTATTGTAATGCACTGCTAGTTGGTTGTCCTGCATCTTCAATAAACAAGCAACAGGTAGTCCAAAATGCAGCTGCTAGAGTCCTTAACAGCTCAAAAAAAATATGATCATTACCCCAATTTTACAATCTGGCTACCTATTAAGTTCTGTATCAGTTACAAAATATTACTACTTAATATTTCCTTTCCTGTAGCTCAAATAGTAGAGCATGGCACTAGCAATGCTGAAATCATGGGTTCAATTCCCAGAGAAAGCAAGAGCTGATAAAAATGTATAAACTGTAACTTGAATGCAGTGTAAGTTGCTTTGGATAAAAGTGTCTGATAAATGTACTTACATTTAAGGCCTTTAATGTTTTAGCTCCTGTGTATCTAACTAGTCTTCTATCACGCTATCTCATAACCTTATACTTCAGTTATATCTGGTCAAATATACATCATTCTTTTGCTTGGTTTGAACAGCAGCTATGCTAATTTTTCTCTATTTGCTTCTCTGTTTCTGCCACGGGTTGAGCATCCTGAGGTAGGAATTATACAAACTTCGGTCTGGATCCAGCCCTTACAAAGATTTGAGATGACCGAACACCTAAGATGAGGTGATGCCAACCCCTCAGAGGACCTCAGATGATGCCAACCCTCAAACAACATACTAAATATTGTTTCAGGGTTGATATAAAATTTTGATATAAGTTTGATCGATTGATATAATCATTGCCGTTAATAGTGCTCACTGTCTGTTTGATTACATAACTGCATGATTTTTACTGTACATTTCTGCCATATGGACATCACTTTTACATAATCACCACTGATAAGTTACTCCTAATTATAATGCAGAAACTTTCATTTTCTGTGAAGCTGCTTTGCAATGATTTGTATTGTGAAGAGCACTATACAAATAAACATGAATTGAGTTGAATATGGGAAAACAGTTTGACTCACTAAGAAAAACAGAGACAGAAACTTTAACCTTATGATTAAACTGAAACCATCATGATAATTACTCGTACAGTGTATAACACTTTAATCTCATAAAAGTGTCAGTGCTGTTAATGAATTAAAGCGTAACCAGATTAATTACATTAAAGACAAATCAATCAAATCACAAACAATCACAATATTTGCTTGAGAAGGGGCCACAAATTATAATAACTCAGACCACATTATATTATTGTGGCTAGTTGGTAGAAAAATGCCTTATTATGTACTTTTATTCTTTTATTTTTATTTTTATTTTATTTTATTTCATTCAGATACAAGTTTTCACAAAAACAAAAAGTTTTGTAAAATGATAAACTTTACATTTTAGCCTTTAAACCATTTTTAAGAAAATGGATGTCAAAGTATTAATAATATTGATTTTAACAATTATTATCAAATAAATTATTATATAAATTAAATAACATGAATTAGGGGTGTGCAAAATTGACAAAAAATTATATCTTGATATTTTCTGGGATTTTATCGATAACAATAATTAGACGATATTTTGCTGAGTGTGTTATTGTGCTGATATCTTAAAGATTACCATGGACAGCTGACTCCTGAATTTTTTTGATATTCTTCATATTCTGTGTGGTCAGTTCACAGCAGTGATAGAAATTAATCTTTTCCAATAAGTTTTATGGGCATTTTTACCTTTAAGCCATTTTTTTCTAAAAGTGTGCATCATCTTTTGAGTCAAATTCTTGCATTTGGGCTATTACCAAGCAAATGAAATCAGTATCAACAAAATTTATCTTTGCAATGCATCTGAAGTGGCATTTAGATGTATTTACACACTGTTTAATGCAGCTCAGAGGGACACAGAATGCTAACCTGCAGTTACAAATGCATAAATACTGTTTTGATATTTGAAACCTAAAACATTGAAAACTGATGTTTGAAATTATTTTAAAAAATGAAGATACTTTAAATGTGAAATTAAAACCGCCAGCAGGTGGCAGCGAGTCACTGTTAATAAGTGAGTCATTGTGATTGAACTGAATCATTTAAACAGTTGATTCATTCAGGAACGAATCACCTCATGTTGCTCAGAGACGCGAAACAGTGCTGTGGCTGTGTTTGGAATTATTTTTGTTGTAGAAATAGAGCAAAAGCAGGAAATAGTGTGTCTAAAACAAGTCTCTTAATATTAACTTCTTGTTTATTGAACTGTTGCATAAAATCAAAATCACATTTGTAATCATGCTGACTTTTGGAGAAAAGAATGACACTCTTCGTGTGATATTAACTATATGAAATGATATACCGTAAATATAGGCTATACATTTTCTGCCCCATATCTTAAATTATGTGATCATTCTAAATGTATTTTTAATAGACTGAATCGTGCAGTGAAGCTCGTACATGCACTAGTTTAACTGATTCATTCTCTGCCAGCACGTCTCGCGTTTGGCTGAAATGTAACGGTTTTCCCGGGAAAGACAGAACACAAAGCAACGCAGCACATGTTAATTTAATGAAATCATAGCCTTTTGAAGTTCAATCGTCACATTCAGCCTCATCGCAATTCTATTTTTCTATCGTAATTTCACCATAAAATGTAATTTCTAGTGATGTTAATTTAAAAATGTAACCAAATGAATTACATACATTAATCATACATACACATCAATCATATTCGCAATAACATTTTTTTTTTTGAGAAGGGTCCGCAAATTATAACTCATTTCACATTTCATTAATTGGTAGGAAAATGCCTTATGAAAAATGGTTATTGGTATTTTTGCTTTTATTTGCTGTGATGGTGCAGAGGTGACTGAAAGTAGATGGAGAAAGAGAAGGGATGACCAGGAGAGGACAGACATGATCTTGGCTGGACTCACATCCAGGTCTCTTCGAGCACAACAGTAATGGACTGCCCTCTATGCCACAGATCCAGTCTTATTATAGATTTTACACAAAGGTCAATGCCCAAAGATGAATTTGTGTGAACCCATCTTAGAGGTGCAGGAGGTCAATGTACATGTCCAACTCGAGCAAAGGTGGCCCATCCACAAATGTCAAATGTTTAAATGGTGGTAGTTAGTAGTTACTGTTTGCATAAAGTATGAATAAAAAATGTTTACTAAGTGCAAATGATACTAAATGCAAATAGTGATAGATGTTATTCTCATGAAGAGTTAATAGAAGTAACGTTATATATAAAATATCTGAGCAGTCGTGGGTGGAATTAGTAAAAATATCCCTTGCAAAAAGGTTGACTATTTGCACTCATATCCATTCTAAAGGCTGGTAAAAATATTGTTGCTTGGCATTGCACAATAGCAGCTTTTATTAACACTACATGTAAAAAGGCATCATTGCATTTTAATCATGTTTCCCTCAAAATGTACCATTTAAAAATATATATGGAACATGAAAAACATGTAACATTATAAAAGCTCCATCTGGAATATTTCAGGTCAAAACGGCATGCATGTTACAATGCTGTATATGCACTGAATATCTGACCAACATCAGGCCCAGGAGAGACATTTTCCTGGTATTTCCTAACAACAGCATAGTTTCTGAATCAGGGATCCATTAAAACCAATAAAATAGTTGAATTATTTCCCTACATAAGAACCGTTTAAGAGAATCACCTGACAGCTACAACTAAACCGCACTATCCAAAGTCCAAGGGAATGAATTCATATCGTTTACCACGTTTTGCTGAAATAACAAAATATAAAAGTGCATGACTGAATGACTGAAATTATGAGCACAATACACAGGATATTAATTTTGTCATGAAAGTATATCCAGAACATTTGAAAGCATAATACCAGTAATGTCATACAGTTGGCTCCATGTTAGAGACTTTGAAGGAACAGTTCACCCAAAAATTTAATTCTGTCATCATTTACTTCTCCTTTCAAACCAGTAGTATATCATACAAGTATCTCATATAGCTTGTGCACGGTTTAGCCTCCCAAAGCCATACAATAGCTTTTGTTCACAAATGTGATTTGTGCTTCCACGTATGATAAGCGATAACCAATGCTCTTTGGCTTCATTGATGTCAAATATGGTGTTATGTCTTTACAGGACATATTTGAATAAAAATTAAGAAATGCAGTGCAGAGGGAGACTATCAGTGAATAATAACTTGAATTTACACGTGTTTCTTTAGAATATTCAGCACATAAGTTGACTACTTATGATGTTTTTTGGTCTTTTTGGGGCTTCACAGCAGCTGGTCACTGTACAGAAGTGAACGGTGAACAATCTGCTGTTCCACGGAAGTCTGTACATGTGTGGATGACTAAATGATGCCTCGCTTCATTTTTGGTTGAACTAGTCCTTTAAACAGCTTTCAGCAGCAAAGACAAAAGGCGAAACCACAAGCATTAGCTTCTCCTCAGGACCAAGTCACACTGCACAGTGTCATTTAAAAAGGCACAATGGCCACTTCAATTGGATATCAATGATCAAAATATGTACAAAAATATATAGCATAGATCAATAGCATGTTCAATAGCACGACTCAACATTGCACAGTAGAACTTCTTGCGTTCACTTCAAGTGTTCAGCAAAAATCCCTCGCCTTCCAAACACATTATACTTGACAATTGAAAGGAATGACTGCAGAGTTTTGTGAGCACACCACTGACAACCCAAACCATCTTTTCCAGCATCCTCCAAATCATCTTCGCCAGGAATCTGTAAATCACTCAGACAAGAACTGTTGTCTAAAATGAGCATTGTAAGGCACTAAAGATGGGATGGCGGCCTCTGTGGTGACACAGCCCAGACACTGCAGGCCCAGACTGCATCCACACAGAGAGACGGCTCATCCCTGGAATATGTCCGAAAAGGGTCCATCCATCAAGGGTCTATGAACTTGGCACTATGGAGCTCCAGTCTCTTGTGTGGACAGTGTGGGTGGCACCGGGACTGTCTGTATGTGATCTGTGGTGATCTCAGGTAAGACTGCTGTTTCAGACAGTGTGTCTGACAGTTCATGTGGAGCTGCTGATATCTGACTGGATGACGACAGGCCTGAGAGCACTGGTGGACTGCAATGCTGTGTGGGGGGAGCCTGTGGCACACACTGTGCTACTATGTGGTGTGTGAGCAGTTCAGAAGCGTGGTAATAAGGCAGGAAAGGTCGCTCCACAGCACAGAAACACATGGCCAGGTGTGTGTGCAGCAGAAGAAGAGGGAAACGGGAGGTAAAGTAGGAAACAAATTCATCTGGAATGGATCCCAGTGTTTCCTGAACTTCATTAGGTAACTCTCGGTAATGGTGTTTCTAAAGGAAACAAAGATGAAATAAATATGAGACAATTTGTGCTTAAGAGAAACAGGAGTTTAATCATGTGAAATGTCATATTTTCAAGATGGACTAAAACTGTTATTTTAGTTGTGTATTTATATATACAAATCAAATGATTGTTGTAATTGCTTGTTTAACAGAAGCTTTTTGATTTTTTATCATGAAAATTCTGCTTGGTCACACCCTGACATCACTTCAAAAATGTAAATCGTGACAATTATGAATAACAAACAAAACAACTACATTTAATTTATTAAAAAAATAATAGTGATGGGAAGTTCGGATCATTTTACTGACGCTCTCGTTCGTCAAAATGAACAAATCTTTTTTCAAGTAATTTCGATTATTTAAATGGCTTTAAATGTTATAATTTTAATAGCCAATTTCCCCGAACACATCCAATATGCAATCTTGATCATATTCCGAATTATGAAATCATTATAGTGCAGCCAAAGATAATTTACAGGGAACATAAATAATTACTTTACCCTCATTTCATTATCCATCATTAGTTCCTTCTACTCTGTTATGCTACTTTTCCAATAATATTGTGCATATCTCCTGTAAATACTAGATATTTGTGGTATCAATAAACTGATTTTCTTTAGCAAACACACCTTGTTTCTCATGGCACGTAAAAGATCTCTGACCGAGCCGCCTTTGTATGAACGAAATTTGCGAAGATCTGAAGAACAAAAATTTGCATTTGAATGGTTTGCAGATCAAACGTTTCACATTAAAGAATCAAATAAGAATAAAACTAGATAATCATGACAGAACAGCATGTGGTTTAACTACTTAGAAACTCTTAGAATTAAAAATGGATAGAAAAAAGCCAACAGTAAGCAAAATTGCAGTAGTGCTGACCGGTCTGTAGAGGCACTGTGATATGTTCCCTCCAATCGGCTTTGACCACCACCCGTCCTCCTCTCTCCAGCTGTCTCACGATTGGTCCATCTAACGGCTCCTTCTCAATTCTATCACTCACATCCTGTGAGTCAGTGCAAAAAAAAACAAAACAAAAACCTGCCATTTATTAGGCATTCTAGAATAACCTGCTGTGATTTTTATTTCAGCTTTACCCAAGTTTCTCAGAAAAACCTCTTTTAAGCAGTGATAAACACTTATGTTAGCATGATTTTTACATAAAACTGTCATATTTTAGAAATAAATGGCCATTTTATGACCTGTTTTTGACCCTCTGGTTTGAAAACACTATTTTAAGGGGTATGTGTCTCTATCTGTATATAGTTTAATCAGTTTAAATATCAGTTATTTTTATGCTACTAAAAGGAAAAAAATTGAAGCTGACCATTCAGATGATGGCTTGATTTATTGATGCATAAACAGAAATCAACAATTTTGAGACAGAACTACAACGTGAGTCAGAATCCTAACATTAATGTTAGAAACAAAGTTCTTCCACAAGTAAAAACTGGAAAAATTTAGAGGAACCTTAATCTATTTTCATTCCTAGCTATTCTGTTTTTGTATCTCTCCCTTTACACATGCCAGTGGATGAACTCAATAAGAGACAAAGCAGCACTGATCTGTTAAAGTACAAGCAGTCTAGTACTGCTGTATTCATCATACTTCATAAAAATAACAATGAATAGAAAATGAGCTATATTAGCAGTATCAATAAAACTGTTTTGAGTTCTGAAACATGTTTTTATATCACAATGACCTATAAGTTAAAAGATCAAGGACATTTTTATTTCCCAATTCATGACCTCTTTAACTACTGTCATGTAAACAATACTGCACTGACCTGTCTGTTCAGACAGAATTCTAAACAATTTACAGAAAAAAAAAGGAAATTATTTTAGATGATTTGGTGTTTTTATGTTACTTTGTTTTTGTGCCTTTTGCGGTCTTCTTGGGCAGGGTACTGCTTCCGAAAGATGCATTTAAACCTGATTAAATGAAGGATGACTGACTAACTAACCTGGAAGAACTGCAGCTGTTTTTCCAGACTCCAGAAGAAGGGATGCTTTAGCACTCTGTCTGCTGAGGGTCTCTTCTCTGGTTCCATACTCAACATCTGCTCGATCAAGTTTCGGGCAACAATATCTTCTGCAACAGCACAGATGATCACATACATGATCAAAAATCTCTCAAACTAACCCAAAATGAGCTCTGGTGTTTTTGAATGCAAGAAGATGTCTTGCTGCCCTACCGTGTCTGTTAGGGTCTAAGTGGTCCAGCGAGTAGGCACCCAGCAGGATGTTTGCTTGCCGCTGCAAAGACTTTCCAAAGGGGTGGTGGCCTTCAGATACCACATAGTAAAATACACAGCCTGCAGAGAAGATGTCTACCATGCAGGTCTGAAACATCACAGGTGAAAAGAGGTGAAACTTTGATTGTCTAGCCATTGACAAAACTCTTAGTGCTTCTGACATGGCTTTCTGGAATACTTTATTCTGATGGCCAATGCGGGATTCTGTAGTCATGTATTTTTGTATTATAATAATACAAAATATTGTATTACTGTTTCATGTCTCACTTGTGACTTTGTGCACTTCCTTTTTTTCCCCTCATATAATGTCAAATCAATATTTTATGTTTATCCATCTATTCATTTGGTAAGTAGTTCAGCCAGTTATGTTCAATGTCATTACTGCAGGAAAAAAAAATCCTTTTAGGACAAAACACCACCCCTGCCACTTCATGTCCTGAAAGATCACCCTGTCCCGTCCTTGTTATATATTTCTCCCTCTCAGTTTTAAGTTATATAAAGCTCATCAATTGTTCTCTTCAAGTTTGCTGTGCAGTAGTAGAGTGTGGCTGATCATTTGCATTATAGTATTATTTTGTGTCTTTTTTATATATATGACAGATACAAATGACAGATCTTCAGAAAACACAACATATTACCACAGTAAAAGTTATAACATTTCTTGCAAACAGCAATATTTATATCAACCGTATACCAAAGCACTGACTTAAATAACGTTTCAACTCTGTCTATAATTACAAAGCTATTTTTACTATTTCTATAATTCTGAAATAGTTCCTGGTTTGCTGACTGCATTAATGTTATATAACTTACACACATTCTTCATGTACTGTTATAAAAGTTTCAAATGAATAGACAAAGAGAGAGCAAGAAATACTATTGCTAGCGTAAGAGAGTAGTTTCTCATAATATACATGTATATACACATGTATATATACACATGTTCTATAACTGTGCTATTTCAAACAGAATTTAGAATGCTGAATTACTAAGAATTTGGTCAAATGAAATTATTGGTAGCACTTTACCATGATTCAATCAGTTAATGAATAATGAACGAATAATGAATAATCTTAACAGAAACTAATGAGGAATATTTACAACACAGTAATCTAAATTAATTTCTACATATACTAATATTTTAAGTATAAATAAACATTGTATTTATAAATTAACATTTACAGATTAATATCAATAAAAATTAGCTCATTTCTGATAACTAACTAAACTATCAACATTTATAATCTGTATATATTATAATCACTTTTACATTTATAATATTTAAATATACTGAAAAACAAACAAGTAATGTTTTTCCATTCTCGTAGGTGTGTTAAAATCAATGCAAACAGAGAGCATATTTTCTGAGCTCTTACAGGGTTATGTTTTGCATCCTCACTGAGCACTTCTGGAGCAATCCAGCCCTCAGTGCCTGGGACCCCAGACTTCCTGCTGAAGCTGTGTCTGCCCACTGCCAGCTTCTTGCATAGGCCGAAGTCTGAGATCATGGCCTTCACACGCCCATGTGTGTTCGGCATCGACACCAGGATGTTGTGTGGCTTCAGATCTCTGTGAACTATCAACCCATGAGAGATTGGGTGTTACAAAAACTTGTATCAAACAGACTTCATGAATACTGATTAATTCACCAAAAATGCAGACTATTTAAAAGTGTATTACTGATATTACTAATAATGGTTACCTATATTAAGAGAATGTAAATGAGCCAGTCCAGACATGGTTTGCTCTAGCAGTGTCACTGGCTCCAAACCGTGGCGGTTAAAATCCTTTCGTTCCACATACTAAAAGTAAATACAAGAAAATATAAGTAAACAAACTATTAAAATTAAATTGCTATATTGTATAATATAAAATATAATGTATTGCATGACCTAAAAATACCAAACTAAAAATCTGTTTTTCCATCTACACCTGAAAATAAACTGAACGTATTAGGAAAGGACATGAGGAGGACTCCTGTGAAACAGATTAATTACAGACTTATTTGTGTCTTTTTTGCTATCTACAAGATGCTCGCTTGGGAACATTCTCAAATCACGCTGGCTAACATGATCATCAGATTTTTTCCATTTCAGTTCAAAAAAATTATTAGGGTTACATAAATAAATTCCTTATACGTGTTAAACATCAAAAATGATCAGTGATAGAAGTTTTTGTTCTTGTGGTTTGACATTTTAAATAAAACCTAAAATGCACATTTAAATAAATTATTGTAATATTCAATTTGGGTTTTTAACCTGAAACAACGACATGTCATGTTGTGGTGTTTGTTATACCTCTTGTAGTGTGGAGCTACACAGCTCTATGGCAATGTACTGAAACTGACGGTCTCTCTCAGTGCAGAAGTAACGAATCACATTTGGATGCTCGTCTGACTCGCGCAGCAGCTGAACCTCACGGTCGGCAAAGCTGAAGCATTCTGGGAGAATCCTCTTCACAGCCACTGGACGGTTATCAAACTGACCCCTGAGATTATACAGAATTCAGAAAAAATGACTCAGATGACAATGGTCATTCCCTGGAAGATCAGGCCCTTTCTAACAGTTGCACAACTTCTTGTCCAGGCCCTTGTCCCTTTTAGGCTGGACTGCTGCAATGCTCTTCAGTTTGGACTTCCATCATGCCCAATCAAACCTCTACAAACGAAGCACGATTTCAACAAGCCCAAACGAGCTCACGTGACATCTCTCTTTATCTCTCTCCACTGGCTACCGGCTGCGGCTCACATCAAATTCAAGATTTTGCTTCCATACAGAACAGCCACAGACTTTGCACCCTCCTACTTTCACTCACTCTTAACAGAAGCCTGAGATTGGTAAGTGCACAACACCTTGTGGTACCATCCCAGTGAGGAACAAAATCCAAAACTGCAGAACATTTTCATTCACTGTTCCTTGCTGGTGGAATGATCTTCCCACTCCCATCTGGAATGCTGAATCCCTGACAACATTCAAAAGACATCTTAAAACTCATCTCTTCTTAGAGCACTTAAGTGCATCCTACTGAAAAAAAATCCTCTATGCTTTCACTTTTTCTTAATACCTCCCTATTCTAGCTTGTACTATTCTGAACGATATCTGAAACTTTGTATTACAGCTACTTGACTTTGTAAATCACCTTGGATAAAATTATTTACTAAATGAATACTTGCCTGTACACAATAGTTCCCTCAGCACCATGTCCAAGTACATCTCTGGGGTTGAAAGTGATGTTTCCAATTCTGACAATGTTGGATTCTTCCTCTGAAATTAAAAGATAAGAAAACAGAAGTCAACCATTTATCAAATTTGAAATGGCAATAACAATTATTGTGATTATTGTTTTGCTGACAGCCCTAACCTGCATCCTCATGCTCATTAGCTGAATGTCCCATCTCAGACTGGGACACGTTGGAATGGTTGGATGCTCGTGGGGTGACGTTGGGACTGCTGTGGGTGGAGCTCTCGGAGCGTGTATGGGCTGCCTCTAGGAAGTCAGTGTCAGGAGGCAGATCACTGGGTGGCTGGAAAATGAGCTGCTGCCGCTGCAGGAGCTGCAGCTTTTCCTCCATCTGCTGCTGAAATTGCTGGTGTTGCAACTGCTGCTGCTTGTGGACACTCTGATCAGAACACAACACACAATACTCTCAGAGATCTTCAAGAGCTTCTCTTACCAATCTCCCTGTTCATTTGCAAAAAATTACTTGTACAGGAGACACTTTTCAACCAAAGATTTATAAATTTAGCATTAGTTTTTATTAATAACATTACTGTTCTGTCTACTAAATAGGGAAAATGTAAAGAAAGGCCATAGCATGCAGAGATGCAGAATGGGTTTGGGGCATTTTGCAGGCACACAACCTCCCTAAGTGAAGATGTGGTAAAGATCTTTTCTGTCCTGTCCTTCTTTCACATTTGTTCCTTCTCTCCCACTTCTTTCCCTTTATCCATCCTTCCCTCCACTCAAGTCATTTAATATAGTCACGCAATGTTGTGTGTGAATACAAGTTATTTTCATTTTGGTTAGCTTTGTTTTTATTCTGACTTTTACTAAGATAAATGACTCTAGTAGATTAACTGCATGAACATGATCCATCTAAAAACTAGAAACGGTTTGTATAAAATGTAAGGCATGTCAGCTGGGATTCTAAGTTTCTGATTAACTCCTTGACTTTCATTATCTTATTATATGTTTGTCTTAACTTAATCAATTAGATTGATAATGAGAGTAAAACTCACCTCAATGAACAAATTTAGAGTGTTTACCTTGGGGTAGGTGATGATGAAGGCCACCCAGCCGGCCAGAAGGAAAGTGCAGAAGATGATGGTGGCCATGTCCTTCAGCATGGAGTCCACTGGAGTCTCCACACGTGGGACGCGGCCGGGTTTCTCCTGCAGGGACGACACAGGTGGAGGCAGAGGACTGTTGTCTTCCATTCCACTCTCATTTACTTTCTGGAACAAAGCAGAACATGTTTTGATATGGCAATAAACACAAATACAAACAAAGAGTTTTAGCCATTTAATTGCATATACAGATATTCAAACATTCAATAAAATTCAGCTTATAAAAAAGGTCAAATCTGCTCAAATTGTTGTGATCTGATCAAATTCATCCCTCTATCTGATGCTCACATCAGATAGAGGGATGAAACTCTAAAAGTGCTGAACTTCTTAGCTGGTAAAACATCTATGTGTTGAATCAATAATAAAATGTGACATTCTGTAGTTTTGTCTCATATTCATCTTTTAATCATATTTGTAAATGTCTTGACTCCACAGCCAACAGAGCAATTTTGTCTTTACTGTTCCAATACTTTTGGAGGGCACTGTATTTGTTGAATTTAATCAAGGACATACTCATTTCTGCAACCCTTCATTTTTTTTTAAATGGCAATGTCAAAACTGTCTCTTAATTAGAGCGGGAAAGATGGCTACATTCACAATAAGGCCACTGAGCTAATTTCTTGATTGATGACACTATATGTAACATTTCAACAGTTCCACAGATCTGACAAATGAGAGGCCAGTTTTACTTACACGTGACTTGCGTAAACATATTTTGGTACACTCTGAAATGCTATGAAAGCAAAGCAAACCAAACCAAGAAGAAAATGCAACATCGTAACACTTTAAGTCCCTGTTTTCCAACAAAGCAAACAATCTACAGGTCTGAAAATGCAATAAGTCCCTTAGAATACTTTACACTGATCAGACACAACAGTAAAACCACTGACAGGTTAATAACACTTATTATATCATTACAACGGCATATGTCAAACGGTTGAATATAGTAGGAAGCAAGTAAACAGCCAGTTCTTGAATTTCATGTGTCGAAAGCAGAAAAAATGGGCAGGAGAAAATCTGAGTGACTGACAAGGGCCAAATAGTGATTGCTAAACGACTGGGTGAGAGCATCTCCAAAATGGCAAGTATTGTATGGTGTTAGTACCTAACAAAAGAGATGCAAAGAAGGATAACCAGTGAACCGGTGCCATGCACGTTGGGAGTGAAGACCAGCCTGTTTGGTCTGATCACAAAGAGGCGCTACTGTAGGTCAAATTGCTGAAAAACTTAATGCTAGTCATTAAAGAAAGGTGTAAAAATACACAGTGCATCGCAGTTTGCTGCATATGGGGCTGTGTAGCCATAGACGGGTCAGAGTCCCATGATGACCCCTACAACGAGCACATGAGCATGGTACACCCCTTCTTGGCAATAGTGTTCTCTGGTGGCAGTGGCCTCCTTCAGCAGAATAATACACCCTACAACAGTGTAAAAAGAGCTGAGGAATGGTTACAGGAACAGGACGAATAGTTCAAGGCATTGCCTTGCCACAGATCTCAATCCGATTGAGCAATTGTGGCATGTGCTGGACCAACAAATCCCATCCACGGAGGCCCACCTCACATCCGGCAGAAATTAGAGGATCTGCTGCTAACGTCTTGGTGCTAGAAACCACAGGACACGTTCAGAGATCTTGTTGAGGCCATGCCCCAACGCATCACAGCAGTTTTGGCAATACAAGGGGATATACAATATCTGGAAGGTGGATTTAATGTTGTTGTCGATCACTGTATTTCCATGAAGTGTCATGTGCTTTTTCCAAATCATGCTACCACATGCTCTTTTTAATAAAACCAATAACCATAACAATAATTCTCTAATAAGGTGGTCTAAAAGGCTCCTTCCTCTTCTAAAACGCATTGAGAAAATCATTGATTTGGTAATCAGACTTCAGACATGGCTTTAATTTACTATCCTCGCCATGGTTTTACACATTGCAAATCGTTAAAGCTATTACATAACGAAAAGTTAACACACTCAGTAGCACTGCAGTCAGGTGTGCTGTGTGGATAATGTTTTTACCTCTTCAATGGTCTTCTCTGTGGCAGGGGGAATGACGTTGATATGTTGGCGAGGGATGCTCTCTGGAAATTTCTCCAGAATTTTAGTATGAGCATCTGGCGGTGTCTCGTGGTGACCTGCAGAAGAGAAACATTACTGTTGAGCAAAATGTTCATACCTAAATAAACATGAGGCAACATAGTACAGCACATAATATGTGGGGTAAGACTTACGACAAATATGTGCTAATTAAATATGATATTTTCAGCAAATGTGTAGTTTACAACTTTCTACAACACCACATTTCCCTAAAACATTAAGACACATTGTGACAGTTTGTTTTGGTGTCATAAAGCTCGGAATGGATTGGAGATATTTTACAACTGCTATAAAATGTCTCCACTAGTGGGCAAGAGTGGCTCATTGTTGCATGATTCCCACAGCTCTGAGTGCAGGTCTTTTTGAGTGTGCAGTAAGTGGCACCTATCAGCAGCAGCGAATTCCTCATGAAGTTGATGTGGTTTCTCTCTTTCAGTGCTGCACTGAACTTCACTGTGGTACTGGGAGTGATCACACACTCCTGCTCATCTTCCATGCTTGAGTCCTGGTTACTGGGGCCCTCCAGCAGGGGAAACGTCCTGCCACTAGGCTGAAATACACACATGCACACACACTTGATCATGAGCATGCATGCACTACAACAGCATTCTACCCCTTCTGAAACTGTATTGGGACCTTTTCAGGCCTAAAATTCTCAAAATCTGTATTTAAAAAAAACAAAACAACAACATTCTACTACCATTCTACTACTACTGTAAATATTTTTGCAAAGTCAGATGCGGGATACTCTTATTTTATTTCCAACTTCCAAGCATGAAGACATTGCATTGTCTAACAAACTGAAAATTATATTGGGTAATGATGTAGAAGAGTCTCACAATTTTGCCATTGTCAAAAGAAAAGTACAATTTTAAATATATTCTTTTAAGGTAAAAAGCATTTCTTCCCCAAATACCGTGAGTTAATTTATAAATATTATTTTATAGCCTTTTTAAGAATTTCATTCTTTTAATCAGAACTTTATAGCCAAACATACATACATACATACATACACATATATATATATATATATATATATACACACATACACATATATATATATATATATATATATATATATATATATATATATACACATATATACATATATATATATATATATATATATATATATATATATATATATATAAACACACACATATACATACATACATACACATATATACATGTATATATATATATATATATATATATACAAAATAAAAACATACTTATCATTGAAGAGATGAATTCAAGTCAGTGAATGTGTGAATTGCAATTTAATACTGTTACCAATCACATGACTACATATCTTCTTACAGGATATTATCAGGTTCTGTTGACGCCCTGTGCACGAGAGATTCTGGCATTTTTTTACTCCGTCAAGGTTATACTCCTACACAGCTAAGAGTTTCGGTTTATGAAACACGCCAGCTACTTTCTAGCGCCTCATGAATCAGGTAGTAGCGGGGCTAGAAGGATGCACTGTGCATCTCAATGATGCGATTAATTATAGTGAGACTTGGAAAGGTCATTTATGTCATATACGTGCTCTTCTCACACGTTTGGTAGAGGTCAGTCTTACAGTGAATCTGGCTAACAGTGAGTTTGCCAGAGCCACTGTAACTTACTTGGGAAAGGTAACTGGGCAGGGCTAGATGCGTCCGTTTTGCGCAACAGTTGAAGCCATTGATAACTTTTTCCACCTCTGTCTACACTTTCCACTAGACAACCATGTCTTCATCCAGCTTAATTCAGTTCAATTTTTTTCCCAAATGACTTGACCTTGCCTGAGGTAATGGTCACCGTGATTGTTGGCCAAACCCTGAGGTTATGAGCGTGACTTCAGAACAAGCCACAGTTAATCTAACCATGTAGTCCTATAAAAGTATGAGGAAACATATTTAAAGGTTTTTAACACCACTCACCACCACAGTAACTCCATCATGCACCAGGGAGGGAGAAGCGTACAGGCCAGAGGAGTGTTTCCCTACATACAATGTGGACCTGTCAGAAACCAGCCAAAAATAGCAAATTATTCATATTTTATTTTCAAAAGTCACATACTTTGGCTATAAACATCTTGCAAAGGAACTGCTAAGTTTTATACAATGGCTAAACTTTATTCATCCAGTCTTTTAGATAATGACAACAACAATCCCAGAAAGAGATCTATAGTCATTTGTGGAGTTTGATTTTTCCACTTTTACTGCAATATATAAAGTGAGCTGCTCTAAACATGGTGCCACAAAGCTAGGGATGGCTACTTACCACTTTTTTTATCTGGTACAAATACCGATACTGCAACCTTGAGATACTAAAGCTAATCCAATAGCAGTAATGTCTTGTTCTTGATCAGTTTAGAATATAAAGTTGTATGAAAGGCTTAACAAACATACAAGCTTCACATTTCTTTTAAACTCTCCAGAATGTCTTGCCCCATACGGTTTCATTTTAAGTGCAGGACTGTACACACAATTTTTGCATCTCTACTCAAAGCATTTAAGTATTGAATCTATACTGAAAATGCAGGCTACGCATCTTTGAATTTCTAGAATCAGTTCTTCCCCACACTTCACAAACACAGACAGGATGTGGCTTAGATATTGGAGATGCAGCATGGGAGGTACAATTATGTACGCAGGGTCCAATATTAGTGATAAACGAGAGTAAAATGTGGTTTTGCCATCTAAATATGAAATAAAATAAAGAAGTGGCATTTCAGCAAGAAACTGGCTAGCATGTAATGCTGGAAGTGACATGATGACCAACATTGTTAATAAGGATAATATTATTTTTAGCGAAATAAAGCAAAATACAGTTTCACAACCTGTAAAAAATGTACATGTGCAGTCATTTTTCTCAATTTACCCCCATTGGGAAAAAAACAAACAAACATTACAAATACTTTGTCTTATTAGAAGGGCTGCTTACATCAGTTTATCTTTGGTTTTCTTCTCCCGAGGAAATGGATACTTCCACTGTGTAATGCGGCCCACCTCTCCTGACATGAAAGTGAGATAACGCAACGTTTCCACAGCAACATTGGTGTGTGGGACTTTGCGTAGGCCCTCACGCTGCCAGATGTAGATCGCCACCACAGGGGAGTTGTAATTCTGAACCCACTGCACGTCTCCAGACTCACTGTCCACGGTCACCACTAGGCCATCACCGTTGGACACAAAGTGGGCCATATCTGTCAAACACAGAAAACAATGTTATGTTGTGCTACGAAAGAGGATTGAAAGGGTTTTCAAACTGAGAAAGCTGCCTTACTGTGTTTGGTGTCGTCGTCTGGAAGGGTGAAAGCGTAGTCAGAATAAGTAGCGTTCCAGCGCAGCTCTCTGGTCTTGGTGTCATACATAGTGATCGTGTATTCTGAGGAACAGCAAAATCAACAGATCAGCAATAAATTCAAGATACATTTTTCACCCCTGTAGTTTTAAGCCTTCTCAAGCATCTAATCGAAGGTTTTGTAACCTGAGACCACCTCTGTAAAACAATGGAGAATATTATTATTCATTATGTATTAAATTCTGTAATGCACATTCATTCTAAGACACATTTTTAACCCCTCTAGTCTTAAGAATTCTCATCTTACCATAGGTTTTACACTCAGTTAGCTGGGGAGTGTTAAATAGCCCATAAGCAAGGGTTGCATTAGTATGTTCTACATTTTGACTTCTTGGACTCATACATTCAGTGTAATACTCATAGCAAGACCAACAATGAATATCTTTTGAAATTCAGATCATATGAGAGTTGTTTTGGCTTTAAAATGTCTTTGCATTAGACATGTATCGACTCCAGCAGATGTGTGTCATTATTCTGTAATACAAACAATACTGTTATTGTGAGCTGTTAAAAATTAAATGATAACATATTAGCACAACGGTTTACATTTCTCTAAACACACAGCAGCTAATTTCCACCAACAAGTCAAAAGTAGAATGTGTTAATGCAACCTTTGCTTATGGGCTGTTTAACACTCCCCAGCTGACTGAGTGCAAAACTTACGATAAGATGCTTGAGAAGGCTTATGACTACAGGGGCGAAAAGTGTATCTTAGAATGAATGTGCATTACAGAATTTAATACAAAATGAATGATAATAATCCACATCGTTTTACAGAGGTGGTCTCAGGTTACAGGTTGTTGCCACAGAACATGTGAGACTAAGGAAACAAATGCACAAGTTAGTGCCAAGGTCAAATTTCCGCATTTTTATACATAAATGTGTTTGTCAGTGTTTAATAACTTTAATTTTTGTCTTTGTACCCATGCAATTGTGATATATTATGCACATATGAACGAATGAGTGTGAACATGCCTTTGATTGTGTTATGCAAGACATAAATGACAGGGTGCAGCAAATTTACAGTAACATAAATAGTTAAATTAAGCTCTCTGGTATCTTTTTTCAATTCAGTCTTGAGTAGTAGTTATTTATTTTTATTGCCATGTCAGCATCTTCATGGTAAAAACTGAGTTAGAATAATACAAGAGTTACAAACACAAAATAAAACCAAATAAACACAAAAATACAGCAGATAAAATTATACAAGACTTTTTAAACGAACATATGATTAAAAAATCTAAAATCTTTTCAGGTAAATTCTTACTAAACAAGTCCTTGAGTGAGTGTACTTCATAAAAAAGTTTTCTACTTGCATTAAAACTGGAACAGTCCTTTTACAATCTTGAAATGGGCCAGTTGCTTTTGAATTAAAAAAATACATTGTTGCCATAGACAACACTGAATATATCTGACTACTAAATGTTGCAATTGACCAGAATCACGCATTTTAGACAGCCATGTAAAAACTTTAAAAGTAACATTAAAAGTTATTTTAATTATCCCACGGAATTTAAAGATTATTCCCCTATTCATAACAGTCTTTATGTATATTTTAACCAATAAACATTCTGTGCAATACTTTGTATATTCAGCAGTCTACAAATCATAAGCACATTAAGCACAACAATAACATTTATGATTCAATGCTTAAATACCATGATAATATAGAAAATCCTGATAAAAGTTATCAATTATCGTGATTTGTAAAAAAAAAAAATTTATACGGTCACATGCCTACTCTCCAGTAACAGTATTACAGCATTCATAATTTTGATAAGAAGCACTACAACTCCTAAAGGGATCTTTGATTTTATGCTCATATAGACACAAACAGAGATGGTCTCACCTAAAGTCAGAACTAGGGACAGGTATTAGCCCTTACCAGTGCGGCCGAGGTAAAGCAGAGATGAAGATGGACATAACATCTCAGCATAGGAAGAGGTCAGTGTTTGTTGCTTCTCACCAGTCAGCAGATCCACAACATACCACACGTCTTGCTTCTTACCTACAAATAAACATAAAACCTTCATGTACTCAAGCACAGGCCAGCATACAACTGTGAATGTGCAATTCGCATTCAATTGAAAGTTTAATTCAATATCATCTCTTTGTGCAACATCTGCGATTCCAATACAGAAAATAATTCTGACTCATTCTTCAGTTTGCAAAAACAAAAACTGTGTGTATAGTCCTGCACTTAAAATGGAAGTGTATGTAACAAGACATTCAGGACAGATTAAAAGAAATGTGAAGCTTTTATGTTTGTTCATAGCACTTTACATAGTGACCTTGTATCACAGAAGTCTCATGTTAACATATACAATACCTAAAATAATGCATATGTAAATGTTTATCTTTCATGGTAATTGACAGCATGTCACAGAGGCTGTACATAAAACAAAGAAGGGAGCGGATTAACTGGAAGGGAAGGGGTGGAAAAATGAGAGAGTTTGGTGACATCAGCGAGTTTAAAGTTCATTTTTCTATTTGGAAAACTTTGCACCAATGAACTATATACAATAATGTTAAGAAAAAACAGAACACTAATAAACAAGAATAATTCCATAAGATCTAAAGATAGAGCATTTACATATTCAGTGCAGGGTTTTCCCATGTGTTTCTTGTTTTCCCATTTCAATTTCCCCCTTATCTTTTTAAAGACCAAAAATCCACACAACCAATGCAGCATGAGTAAATGTTCTCTCCAGGATGTGTAAACAGGCATCAACACTTCAGTTCAAACACACCACATGTTTACGCTTGGAAACAAGTGTGGCTTCGAGTGAAACGAGGTTATTTCCTGTGGGTTACACTGTGATATTCAACATATGAATTTCTATGCAGAGAGGAACTTAAATGCTGATGTTTAAACTTGATAAGTCTCATTTAAAGAGATTAAGAAATGGGATTTTCATTGTTTAACATTCAGGCCTGTCTGCAGGCTGACTTAATCAGTGTTTGGCCTTCTTCCTTTGGGTGTCATTATAGATGTAGCTGTGCCTTGTGATTTACACCTTTAAGGGTTAAGAAAGGGTGGTACAGACAGACATCTTCATGTGGTGTTTGCGGTGAGATCATGAAACAATCCCACAGCGCCCACCCACCTACCCACCTTCCCAACCACAGGGAGGTCGCTAGGAACTGGCCAGTTCCTCAAACATCAACCTCTGCTGCCGGACACTCTAATCATGTTGAAAAACAATGTTCATTATTTATGGTTATGGGTTTGTTTGAATCTCTACCTTATCTATAAGCCATAGTAATAGTGAAGCTTGGTTGAATGGAACTTTAGATTAATAATTACAAAAGAATGAATGAGAATGTTTCTCTCACCAGTGTATAAGATGCCATCAGAACTGCGACAGGGAGATGCCTGGACCAGCTCAGGAATGGTGAACGGCAGTTTCTGAAACATCCCCAAATGTTAGATATAATATTTGTTACTCCATCCAAAATTACACTTAGAAACATTTTCTTTTGGTAAAAGCACCTCAAATGTTTCGGTTCAAAATGACATTTCTCATTTTTAAAGCTGTCACTACTAATAATATCATCCTTAGATTCCAGAGAATGAGGAAGTCCTTCATGAGAAATGAAAAGAAGTTATCTCTCACCGTCAAACCCTCATTATTTTTCCCTCCAAGAGAGTACAAACTGCCATCATTGGGGTCTGGGAGGAATGCAGGCCTGTAAAAATAATAATGAAATTTGTTCAGGATTGTCATGTTGTATGATTGATGTTGCTCCAAACCTGCATTTTGTATTTTTTCCTCACAAAAAAAAAAACAACAGCTAATTCTTTTGTGACAAGTGGTCACTATAAACTATTTGTATTCCAAATAAACAAGCAAACAAAAACAGCAGTACAAAGATTATTATTATTTTTATCCTTTAATATGTAGGCTTATGTTAGGTGTTTTTATCTGTGGCTTTAGATGGTATCATGAATAGGAAGAATTGTGCTAGCTCAGCATCTTGCACAGTTCCTGTTGTTTCACTTTTCATGCACAAACGCTCAAGTATAAATGAAGGTTGGCTTACTCTGACACATGCGTTGGGACTTGCAAAACAGGATCTGCATTGGGAATGAGAAAGGTGTCAGTTAAGAGTTATAAACTTTATCACAGGCAAATGAAGGGATGAGCAAACATGAAGACAATACAAAGCAAACAAAGTGCTGTGCATAAAACGTGGATGTAAACTTAATGGATATTCATTTATTTAGTTCATATTGCTCCCAGTATCGCCTCTATTAGACCTTCATATAAACAAAATTTCCATTTTATTACATATTCTAGAATATTAGTAAAGTCATCAAACTTATGAAAAAACAAATAGAAGTATGAGTGTTATGCCTGATCATCTGCGTGAACATGCCATAGTTCTGCTGCAGGAGGCATGAGGCCTGCAGATGAGGCCACATCAAAAAAACTGTAATGTCCAAAATGGAAGACGCCTATGACAGTTTGTCTCAGTTGTTGAACTTTTTGTTCATTCAAATATATGCACATTAAGAAGTTTGCTGGAAATAAAAGCGGTTTAAAAGTTAAGCAATTTAGTTTTACTACTATCCATGACAGTTGTGTGAGAGCCTGACCACAATGACAGCAAACTTAAACACAGTCTATCAGGTCAGACTGCACAGCACAGGCTGCTGTGGGTGTGTTGTGCAATGGCCTCTAACGTTCGTCGCAGTCCCGTAGCTACAGCGTGTATGACTGCCTCAGCCTGTACATCAGGTTTTTGAGAGTCACAGAAGGTGAATGAAATGCAACTTGCTGTGGCCGTGTGAATATGGAAAAATAAAGCCAGTGTGTGGCCAGTGTGCCAACGATGGAAGATTCCATTCAATGCATGTTAATACAGCAGAAGTGGAGGATGCATTAAAATGCATTAAATGGAACCAATCCCTCATTCATGTGTTGTTCTGGGAGAAAGCTCAAGAGGAAATGAGGTGAACAGACGTGCCTGGCCTTGACGACACACTGTTTGCGTGTCAATTGGTTACTTATTTTTAATAGGACCAACAACAGATATGACAAATGTTATGATAAGTCAAAATGTTATGTTTGATTATTAAAATTATTTGCTGTTTTGAACCACTGTTGGCAATCTGACATGAAGTTTTCATACACTACACTTTGCCCATCCACTTTGTTTTATGTATGCCCACCCGCTTAAACATTTTTAGACTCGGCCCCGGTTCAAGGATGGATTCAAAACATGATACGTAAATTAATTTCCTAGCTGGGAATAACGCAAGTCAGTGTCTTTCTAGTAAAGTTTTAAACAATGACTATTGTGTAAAAAAAAACAAAAGCCAGTAGAAAACACAATTTCGCAAAAATCACCCTCAAACTTAAACCAGAATATGTATATTTTATTATGCCACTCAAATCCTGGCCTTAACATTTTTTTCTTCAAACAAAACAATGCTAGACACTTTTCAGTTTGAATTTGAACGTCTCTTTTTCCTGTTCCTGTACTACTATGAGTACTGAGTACAATGAAGAATTGTTCAAGTGTCTGCTTTCGAAAGAGACCAAAGGGTTAAAGATCCGCAACCATTACATTTTGGATGTGTCATTTTTGGCTTGTGGAAGTGAATGCTACACTACAGACCTGTACAATAACTATTGTTTTTATTTAAGACCAAACAATTCTTGAAGCTTATGAAATCACAAAATGAATCACAGTTGATTCATTTGCTATATTGCCACACCAGTTTCTGACAATGTAAAACATATGCAAACAAGCAGCTTTGCCATAATTACAGAAAAATGACCAGAAGCAGTATCTTAGCCTACATGGGTCTTCGAATCTTGTGTTGAATATAGACGGCCTTTAAGTTAAATAAGTTGAGAACTACTGATAACAATATTACACACAGCAAACACTAGTGCTGGTATTCACTTTCACAGGCTCACTGGGCATCCACTGTTTTCATTGCAGTTTGCACTGTGCTACGAGTATTTTGATACACAACTGACTGGTCTTGAAAGAAGCACATATACGTACCTTCTTTTAAAGTCCATTTGATTGTTCCGGATCTCTTGCTGACGGCGTGAAGGTTCCCGTCCAGTGTGGACACAAAGAGCAGACTCTCCGGTACAGACACCGTACTGCTACCGCAAAAGCCCTGCAAACACACAGCTTTACTGGGGAGATGCTCTATCTTGCTCAAGTGCATTTATTACTAGTAACAGATGTAACGGTACACTGATCTCATGATACAATACTCTAACAATACTTTAAACCAGTGGTGTCTGTCTCAAACAGAAATACTTGTCGGCCAATGCGGATGATTAAAAATGTTTTTAAATATTGCCAAATATCATCTGGTAATTAAAAGCCCTGGCAATAAATTGGTTGACCACTACTTGTGTTTGAAACCAAAAAAAACACTATGTGGCTGAAAACACATAATTCTGCTGAATTACTGATAGAAGGAAGTACTAAAAATGCTGTCATTTCCTTGAAACCCTTTAATATACCACCTGCAGCGAGACACTGGAGAATACACGGAAAGAACATCAAAATCTGACTAACTGGAGCCATTAACATGCGTAGCATCATGACCGGCACAGGGTTGAGAGGAGTGATTTTGGCCCATTCGTCAGCAGACCAACCCAGAACTGATGAGGCTGTCAATTCACCTGTTCAGGCCAACACAAACATTTACATGCAGTTATCGCAAGATTTTTGATGTTTTCATTTTTTATTTTTAGAACAGTGTTCTAATCTCTTTTCCATCACACTGTGAAGAAAATTGGTCAGCCAATCAGATTTACCCAGATTGCTGCTATTATGTGAATCTATATACATTTTATACATATGGCTACATATATTCCTAAGAAACAATGGGAAGAATCCAGAGGAAGAATTTGTCTGTAATTGTGTATTTGGGGCTGTTCAATAAACACCATTGCACAGACAAAAATGTAACAGGCTGTTTGAAAATATTTAACTACAATTTGACTTCCTATCTTCTCTGTACAAAGCGGGTGTCAGAAACGAAAAGTTGTGCTGCTTCTTGATTTCCATAAGCCCCACCCACTTTCAAGTCAGAGACTGATTTTACATTTTCATTCTGCTCGTCCATCTTTTTACACACTGGTGGTCTGGACAGAAAAATGTAGAAAATCACCAGACCATCTGAAATCTAAACCTGAACTCTACAGACTGCTGTTCAGCCACATTACTTCACAGCACTTTTCCCAAAGACACCCAACCCTGCTCACCTAGAGAAACTAGTCTGACTCTAGTTTGGGTGAAGGTTCATTCAACAAAGAGGCTTTAAAAAATAAATAAATAAATAAAGACACAATACATATTCTTCTGGATCACACGCTGAAGTGATAATCTGTTTTGTTTTTGCAGGTTTAGCCGTTTTAATCTGACGGTTAGCGTCACTGAGTCAGTGCAAACATTACACACCTGTGAGATCTCACACGGCCTCACATGGACACGAAACGCAGCAGCATGCTCTTGGTTTCAGGAGAGAACAGAAAACATCCAGAACATCTGCTGGAACCGCAGGCGCGGCACTCTCACCACGCTCATGTCAACACACTGCAAGTGCTTAAGGGGCCCAAGAGATTGATTTAGGGTATATTTTGTGCTCCAAATGAACACACACCCCCATAAAAGAGGTGAACAGAGTACAATTTGCTTTATTCTGCAGGGTCATTCATATTTGTGTGATGCCGTTAGGAACATACGGGTTAATGACATGCTCATTTTTTGTCCTACTTATTTAAAAAAAATAAATAAATACAAATGCATTTTAAACATGCATTGACTTGAATACAGATCTTCTATGATTAAATATTTAGGCTACTATAAAAAAAATCAGGGTGATACATAGGGCTGGGCGATATATCGAACACGATGATGCATCATGCGCATCTCGTCAGTAAAGCCGGTTCTGTGATTAGCAGTAAATCTCCATCACCTGTTTTCAAATGGAGCGGCATTTAATACACAGAGCTGTAGTTCACTGACAAGCTACGCGATATCTCGTTCATTATCGCAGATGAATCGCATTCGATAATGAACGCGATATCGCGTAGCTTT
>JAFVLL020031851.1:0-22218 GCA_021397915.2 Tor tambroides
AATGCCTTTAACTGAAAATTGAATGTTTAATCTTATTATTATACATATTATATGTATTATTATACATTACTGACACTCTATCCTCCAATTTGATAATGTTAAGTGCTTTGACACAATCTGTATTGTTAAAAGCACTATATAAATAAAGGTGACTTGACTTGATTTGACCATTTGATCTGGATACAGACTGGATCTTGATATTCAGATCAGATGGTGGATCAGCACCTAGAGATGACCTCTACAGCCCTGAACATCAGCAGAGACCAGGACAACTAGATGAGCCCCAGAGACTGATCCGCAGTGAAGACCCTGTCTCCTAGACGGCCATCGGGACAAGACCACAGGAACCAGATGAGTCCTTTGCACAATCTGACTCTGCTGCAGCCTAGACTTAAACTGCTGATTTTGTCTGGCCAGAGGAGAACGACACTATTTCGATACACTATTTCCCCGTCTAAATACTGTAAAGCTTATGTAAAGCCACCCAGCTTTATATCAAGCTGATGTAAAGCTGCTTTGACACAATTTGCATTGTAAAAGTGCTATACAAATAAAAGTGATTTGACTTGGATCTGGTGGCTACGGTGACCTCGGAATAAGAAAAAAAACAGACAAATATTAGCGTAGATGCCATTTTTCTTACGATGTAACAAGTACATCAGGTGTTATGGGAAGTGTTCCCGGTTCCGGTTGACCGAATTAATGCAGCCTAACAATCCTTTAACGGATTTGAATATTAGAAACGTATTAGTGTGTTAAGTGTAAACCAGGTTAAAGAGATGGGTCTTTAATCTAGATTTAAACTGATAGAGTATACCAATATAGGTTGTCAATGCAGCAAAACAGAATGTCATCCTGCAGCGAAACCAAATTCTGGGTTACTTGCAAGCTGTGAAAACAGTTTACCCTGCAGCCGTCCAACCCACTGGACTTGAGGGGGCTCCAGGAGAGAGATCCCAAAACGCTGAATCAGTATCTGAAAAGATCGCTGATAGCTCAGAAGGGGAGTCAACACCGCCAGCATGGGATCCCCCTGTGAATTTGGACCATCTCACCAATGATCAGCAGGAAGCTGTGAGAAAAGTACTGAGAGATGAGTGTCAAGCCTTCACTTACAACAATGACGACACTGGTTGCATTCCATCCTAGAAGATGAACATCACTCTTTGTGTGACAGGGCCAGTGCAGAAAACATAAGTGTCTGTTCCAAAGCCCTTACATGATGAAGTCAAGGCGTTTTTACAAGACTTGTTAAATAAAGGTTGGGTGGAGCTTTCCTGGTCATCATACTCATTTCCAGTAGTTTGCATGAGGAAAAAGGATGGCAGTCTCTGGCTATGCTTTAACTGGGATTTAAATCACAAGTCAGTGCCCAATTGCCATCCTATACCAAAGATACAAGATATGCTGGACGTACTGAGTGGGAGCTCTTGGTTTTCTATTTTGGACCAGGGGAAGGCATACCATCAGTGCTTCCTGAATGAGGAGAGCCAACCACTGTCAGCCTTCATAACCTCATGGGGACTGTACCAGTGGAAATGCATTTCATTTGGACTGTTTAGCGCCAGCCGAGTTCCAAAGAAGTATGGAAAACTGCTTGCTAGGCCTCATGGACACAATATGTCTGCCCTACCTAGAAGACAACTTAGTACATAGTAGCAGTTTTGAGGATCATTTGGCCCATGTGCGATTAGTGCTCCAGCGCTACAAACAGCATGGCATAAAGCTCACTCCAAGAAAATGTGAGCTCTTCAAACATAAAGTGAGATTCCTGGGGAAGTTGTCCGGTGAAGCCTATACAATGGACCCAGCTGAGATTGCACCAGTGCAGGCTCTGAAGGAAAGAACACTGTACACAGTGGGTGAACTAAGGAAGATGTTCGGATTCCTGTCCTATTACCATTCCTATATTCCCAATTTCTCCCACCTCGCACAGCCACTGTACCAGTTACTGACAGTGTGACTTTATGCCGCTGGAAATGGAAAAACCTGATCGACTTCGCTCACAGAAGACTTGGAACACACCCAAAGGGGATAAGATTCACAGAGACCAAAAGATACCATTTCTTGTGAATTACGAATTCTAGTGGCAATAGCACTACAATAGCCTCGAGGTGGGACCCTTCGGAGTGAAGAGGATTTGTCCCTTCAGAGCGAAGAGGATGTGCACCTTCAGAGCGAAGAGGATATGCACCATCAAAATTGTTTTGTAGGAGAGGATTTTAATCTTGAGAAAAATCCTGGTCACAGCCCAGGCCATAACATTGACACTGACAGTGACAATGCTGTGTCAAACAGTGAGTGTGAAACTGACTCCTCAAAAGCTCTGAGACTTTATCCAAAAAGACAGAGACCGAAATGAGTGGTTCTCACTTATGAGACTCTAGGCCAGAGATGCATGCCCGGAGCACTACTACAACTACAAGGGCACACACTCCGTTGTTCTATTATTCGAGAGCCTATTTTGTTCTATGCTTCTTGAACACAAACTGAACCTGCCCCCACCAGCCAATCTTCCTGGAACTGGTGTCCAAATCCCACATGTGATAGCCTAATGTGCCCCTTTCCAGGTATGTCACAGGCAAAATTAATTTGAACATGAATCACGCATAACATTATGACCACCTTCCTAATACTGTGTTGGTCCCCCTTTTGCTGCCAAAACAGCTCTGACCCGTCGAGTAATACAGAAACACACTGCAAATACTCGCAGTGCAACCAAATACAGAAATGCGCTGCAAATACGCACAGACCACAATGGAACCCTTTAGAAAATTAACCATGGTTTTACTACAAATAAAACCAAAAAAACCATGGCTAGTAATAGTTAAACCATGGTAACCACAAATTAACCATGGTTTTGCTGCACTGACTTACCATTGTTTAACCATGATATTTGTAGCAAAACTGTGGTTATACAAATGGTACTAAATTCGCCAAAAAAAAAACAAAAAAAACATGGTTACACTTTTACTATAATAAAAACATAATTTGTGGTTGCAATGGTTTAACTACAGAAACCATTTTTATTTATCTTTTTGGTAACACTTTATAATAACGTTCAGTTACAAGTCATTTATAAATGATTAGTTAATGATGAACTAATCATTTATAAAACATTCATAAGCAATTAATAAGTGATATGCTAACAATTTGTGTATGTTTTAATTCATTTACAAGTCATTTATAAGTGATTAGTTAATGATGAACTAATAATTCACAAAACATTCATAAGAGATTAATAAGTGATATGCTAACACTTTGTGTATGTTTTGTTAATTCATTTACAAGTCATTAGATGATGATGAACTAATCATTTACAAAACATGACTATGCATTCATAGATGATTATTAAGTGATATGTTAATATTTGTATCTATGTTTTGTAGATTAAGTTATAAATCATTTATAAGTGATTAGATGATGATGAACTAATCATTTACAAAACATGACTATACACTATACATAATATGCTAACGATTTACAAATCTGTCATAAGTTATCTTTAAAAAATAGCATCATGAAATAATCAAACAGATCCTTAATGGTTAATAGTTACTAGTTAATATATTATTAATCACTTATAAATCATTGAAATGTCAACATTGTACTATTATCTCAATAAACATTATAAATCATTTACAAAGCTTTCTGCATCCCCTAATCTAAAGTGTAAACTACTCATCACTTGTAAATGTGTTACACATCATTTGTAGATCTTTCTTACCTGTTACAAATGATCTGTAGGTGTATACAAGGCATTTACAACACTTTCTGCATCCCCTAATCTAAAGTGTAAACTACTCATCAGTTGTAAATGTTTTACAAACCTTATGGTTTCCAGTTGTGTGTGCGTAAATATATATACACACACACAAACAATCTGTAACAGCATGGTTATAAATTATGGGGGAAAATAGAGCAGACGCTGGACATGTATGAAGCTTTCAAGATCGCATGTGTCGTCCACCCATGCTCACGCACAACATCAAATGGACTTTGAAAGGCTACGCATTGGACTGTATGCATACGCTAGCGTACACATACAAAAACGAAGTATACTTTGGGCTTCAGGAGATAGCAATGAGTATGGCGTAGGGTTCACAATTAGGCATAGTCAACGGCATACCTACTGCACTCTACTACACTCAATGCAGAGGTATAAATTGGGATTAAAGGCTGTCTATACTGGATGCAACAAAGCACCCATTGCAAATCATTTGTCCTTTGTGTCAGTACGTCATACATAGAATGAGGCATTCGTTTACTATCGGAGATTTGTCGCTTACATCGCGCTGCATCTGGTGTAGACAGAATCACTGTTTATAATAAATTTTAAGCCACCTTTCCACTATCTCAGACAAACGATAAGCAGCAGACAGGAAGTCATTCATTTCCAATGGAGAGTAGTGTGGGAGCTGCGTTACTTGGATTTTGGATCCTATTTGAGCTTTGGATGCTTTAAAATGTTTACACTTCTGCGGCTAGACCGTATGCTACCGCCAGACTGGATGTATTCTAATCAAAACTATGAGCGTGAGGTTAGAATTGCCAGTATAGGGTTAGAATTATTGTAGACAAAGCAGTCAAGACAATGTAGGTCAAGACAATGCTACTGAAGTTCAAAACCAGGCATCAATATGGGGAAGATAGGTGATTCAAGTTACTTTGAAAATGGCATGGTTGTTGGTGCCAGACGGGCTGGTCTAAGCATTTCAGAAACTGAGCTACTAGGATTTTCCACACATAACTCTTTCTAGTGGTAACAGAAAAAGGTCAGAAAAAGGTAGGAAGGTATACCTAATAAAGTAGCCGGAAGGTGTCTAATTTTACTAAATTTCTCATTAATTTCTTTTAAATTCCTTTCATTCCTTTTCCTCTTTTGTAATTCCAGACTGTAGTGTGGATTATCCATTGTAACATTTAACCTGATTCTTTTGTTTAGGAATCTGCTTGACAAATAATTTATGTTACTGCCCATTGACATGGATTTAAAGCGTTATTCAACCCTCTTGGGCTTCAAACATCTTAAAATGCATATATGTATCATCAGGGAAATCTACTTTTTTCTAGGGAGACATGCTCCTAAGCCTCCTAAAGCTCAGTTTTGGGATCTTGATATTTATGAAACCCACCTACAGCCTGTATGTGTGTGTGTGTCTCTCTCTCTCATGCTCTCTCAGGTGACTCTGCCATAACTGAAATTGAGATTTGTTTGTTTGTTCTAAAATAATTAGGTGGCTTGTCATAAGATATCAAATTCTTTGTAGGCAATTTATTTGTTACACAAATAACAAGCTAGAGTTTCATCTGCACACGTTGAGAAGGAAATCATCCGCTAATCCTTATTGTGGGTTAAGTCAGTCTACTTTATTCCTTGTCTGGCTGTTTTATTTTTGGTGTGGGAGAGATTAGTTAGTGGGAAAATGGAATTTGATCTGATTGCATTTACGCTAACTCCAGGCACAGAACAGTTTGATTGCTGTAGGAAGAATGAATTGTTCAAAATTGCTGATTTCTTTAAAATCCTCATTATACATTTAAGAAAGATGTTTAAGCGTTATTGCATAAAGAATTGCTGCAGCAACAAATTTTGCCTGAGGAGTCAGGATTACTAAATACGCAGGAGGGAGCTGCTGTGCCAGCAGAGGCTGAAGAGAAGCCCTCTTCTGTTTTGAGAACTGATTTTGTGCCTCAAATTACCCCACTGACACCATCAATCTCAAGAATTGGAAATAGAACTAAAGAGTGAACAGAGAGAGAGAGATTGACAAGCTCTGGTTGAAAGAACTAGCTGGAACTAGAAAAGGAAACGTGACTTTGTGAGCTCACCAGAGGGTTCCCCTGCTTTTACTTTGTCCGCTCTGCTGCCTTCAGGCCCTCTGCCGGTTTCTTTCAGTTCCACTTCAGTTCCTGAAGTGAGTAGTTCTCCCTTATTTGATGTGCGCAAACATTAATTTGGTGCTCCCTTTTCAAGAAGTGGTGGTAGATTGGTACTTTACGGCTTTTAAATGTGTCACCGCTACATTGCAATGGCCTAAAGAGATGTGGGCTCTGCTAATGCAGTGCAAGCTGTTCAGGTAAGACCAAAAAATGTTTTGCATTACCGACAGAGAAAACTTCAGACTAAGTCTGACTGGTGATCAAAGAAACTGTTCTGTATGCTTGTGAGGTAGTGCCTGAAACGTATAGACAAAGATTTATGGCCCATAAGAAAACTGACAGACAAACATTTGTGGAGTTTGCAAGGGATAAATGATGTCAATTAAAGCACTTTTGAAAACTTAAAAGAGATAATTTTATTGTAAGATTTCAAAAGTTAAAAGTTGAATCAACAGAAAGTGATGTCAGCTGCTTTACTCACTGCCAATGTAACTATATATTTGAGTTAAATCTTCAACAGATATATTCTGGGGACACATAGGACTTATGTTGTATCTGGTAAAAAGGGCAAAATAGGACGCCCTTAAAGGGATATTTCACAGAAAAATTTAAGATTGCTGTTAATTTACTCATCCTCATACCATCCAAGATGTATAGGTGACTTTTTATCTTTAGTAGAACTTAAAGGGATAGTTCACTTTAAAATTAAAATTTGATATCTATCAGCTTACCCCAAGGGCATCCAAGATGTAGGTGTCTTTTTTTCTTCAGTAGATCCAATTTTGATATTTTTAGGTCAAACCGTTCTAGTCTGTCAGTCATATAATGGCAGGTATAGGTCACTGTCTCTATAAGAGGGAAAAAGAACATGCACAGAGAAGTCCAAATTAAACAATTCCCCATCGTAACTACACATTGATGGCCTAAGACACGAAACGAGCGGTTTGTGTGAGAAAACGAACAGTATTATCGTTTTTTTTACCTCTTGTACACAACCATGTCCAAGTGATCTGAGTGCGCGCACGCATCCGGTGTGTGACGTGTGCGCGCGCGCTCTGGCTTAGTCTGCGCAAGCGCCGGAAAGCGCCGGAAGTGATCTCTCGCGCGTATACGTCACTCATTGTTTACACAGAACAGAGATTGTAGGTAAGACGTCAAAATCGTCTTCCATTGCGATGTCCTGTACGTCTAAATATGTTTAGATCTTCACAGTGAAAGGTAACACTCAGAAATCTCTGTGTAAACAATGAGTGACGATATCTCTGCGTGAGAGATCACTTCCAGCGCTCCGGCACTTACGCAGACTAAGCCAGAGCAGCGTAGCACACGTCAGACCCCGGATCACGTCGCACTCAGATCATGGTTATGGTTAGTAAAATACTAAAATATCAATATACTGTTCGTTTTCTCCACAAACCCGCTCGTTAAATGTCTTAGGCCATCCAGTAATGAGTTACGATGGAAATTGTTTAATTTGGACTTCTCTCTGTGCCATATTCTTTTCCCTCTTATAAGGACCAGTGAACTATACCTGCCATTGTATGTCTGACTGACTAGAACTGGTTTGACCTAAAAATATCAAAAAATTGGATCTACTGAAGAAGGCACCACTATCTTGAGTTGCCTTTGAGGCAAGCTGATAGATATCAAATTTTAATTTCAAAGTGAACTATCCCTTTAAGAAGATTTTTAGCTAAAACCATGGTCCTTGGTGATTTATAAAATGCAACTACTGTCACTTTGGTGAAAAAGGCAGGAAATTTCAGCAAATGTAGATGCATGCCAATGCAAGCAGGATTTTGTTAAAGTCTGTCCACATGTTATGACTATGTGGACCATGGAAAGCTTTGTGCTCTGCCAATGTAAAAGGTCCACACATTTATTTTGTTTTAGTCAGGCAAAGAGAGACTGACCATTAACCCTCAAGTCATTTGTTTGACTTTAAGCTTTAAGGCAGTTATTTCAATGAAAACCATCAGAGACTTTCGGTCCTGAGTAGGGAGTTGTAATATTAGGAACCATGTATTCACAAAACCTGTTTAAATCAAAACAGTAATTAAACAAACTAAATCTTCTCAATATATCATTGGTAAATTACTTCCATATGTTGGATTTGTGGTTTTTTGAGACACAGTTTATGTTATCATGGCAAAAGCATGGTATAGCATAATCCAGTTTTACTGAATTGGATCAGCCTGACAGCGTCGAGGTTTTATGCTGTGATAGCATAATAAAAACTTCAGGTTTGCATGTAAAGGTGAAGAAAGAGTGTTCCTCTGAGAGCAACGTCATACCTTACATTATTTACCTTCACTTTGACACTTGCATCATTGCAGGATTGGCATATGTTTGAAGTTTCCCTTCTGGAGATTTTTGAAGGAAAATTGAAAGGCTACATACCACGTCATCAAACACCACTGAAGGCTGTCTTATAGGATGTGGCCTTCAGACTGAGAAGCACCCCAACTGTAATCTGAAAAAAGAGAACAAAATGTATGCCTAAACAGATAACATAATCATTTTTGGGTGAAATATCCCTTAAATATCTTTGGATAGACAATATATTTATACGTAAACCTTAGTTATACTTAATGTTAACAATGTTAGTTGTATTATTGTTAATGTTAACATGTTCCAGGTTAAATAAATAAATATTACTTACATTAAAAAAAAAAAAAATCTAATTTGTATTTTTATATCATCAATGTAATGAATTAATTATTTACTAAAATCAGAATCAGAATGAGCGTTATTCGTCAAGAGTGCACAAATACACACAGAATTTAGGTCACACTTTATTTTAAGGTCCAATTCTCGCTCTTAACAAACCATTAACTACGACTTTTGCCTCAATAAACTCCTAATTTGCTGCTTATTGAAAGTTTGTAGGGTAGTTGTTAAGTGTATGTAGGATTAGGGACAGGGGCGTCATGCAGGGGGCATTGAGGGGGCACGTGGGGGGAGGGGGGAGGGTTTGTCATGCTTGTCATGTGACACACAGCAGCCACAATAGCACTGTATAACTGATATAGGATTATGTTTTATTTTTTTCCTTTTTATTCGAAATATTTCCAAACGTGTTAACTATCAGGAAATATTTCGATTCTCAAATATGTGTAAGTAAATGCGTTTTGAACCTTTATAGATTATGTTATTTGATCAATAAATCTTTTTACTTAAGTAGGAGATATGGGTGTCATGCCATAAAATATTTTTAATACGACTGACTTTGTATTTAATGTGAATTTAATAACGATATTGTAAGTTATTAATTATAACACTTTCATTTTACAGAGAGCGAAGAACATTTAGCTACATTATCAAAGAACATTTTCATTCAGTCTAACCAGAGTTTAGGTACTCTCAAAAACTCCCATTAAAATCACTGAAGCTGTTTACACTGTGAAATGAATATCTTACATAGGCTACATTCGTATGCACATCTGCACTTTGTTGTTTCTGATGAGAGAATTGGCCAGATAATTCAATCAGCGAGCAAGTGAACAAAACACCTTGTTTCAGTGATGACTCATCTGAATGTCTCTGATTGGCCATTGCATTCATAAGCTCAACAGAATCGTGTGTGATTGGTTATAATGCAGTGCTGTCAGGGCGGTTCTAGACATTAGAAGGCTCTAGGCAAAATTCATGTTGGAGGCCCCCCACCCCACCATCCAATGAACAATGAGGCTAGTATTTTGCTGTCCGTGGACTGCCGTATAGGGGATATAGGGGATACAGTTTTGGAGGCCCCTCCTCAAAGCCCGAGGCCCTAGGCAATCACCTGCTCTGTGTGATTGTATCAAATATTAAAAAATATTATTCGGCTATTTTTTGTCTTTTGGAAGCTGCATTCAAAATCCACTTGGATCAGAAATATGAGGGGGCACGTCCTCCCTCACTTTGAATGGGCATGACGCCTCTGATTAGGGATGTAGAATACGGTCATGCAGAATATGTGCTTTATAAGTACTAATGAACAGCCAATATGTTAATAATAGGCATGCTAATAAGCAACTAGTTAACAGTGAGAATTGGTCCCTGTGCTAAATTGTTACCAAAATTTGTTGTGGTTTCCAGGAGCTCTGGGTACATAGCACAAAAGAAGAAGAACATAGAACATTGAAATTAGTAAAAATTAAGTAAAATAAATAAATAATACATTAAAAAAACAATAACGTAACACATTAGATTAGACAGTTTATGTACGGATGTGTGCATTGTGTGCTGTATACCTGTATAAATAATATGCATTTACATATTGCCTAACACCACAAGAGCACTGAATTATTATTTATAACAAAAAGCAGGTCGTAAATTGGTGTGTTAGTTATTAAAGTTGGACATGGCCTGGGAAAAAACACTGTTTTTGTGCCTAGATGTATAGTGCACAGAGCTCTGTAGCGTCTGCTTGAGGAGAGAAGTGTAAACAGGTTGTGGCCTGGGTGAGAGGGGTCTGTGATGAGGTTTCCTGCCCTTTTAGCTGGTGCACACCAATTATCCCCTCAACTTCCTAACAGTCCGTTGCAGTCTTTTTAAGTCTGACCCAAACCAGGCTGTTATAGAAGAGCACAAACCGACTCAAGAACAGCTGAGTAAAACTTTGTGAGCAGCCTCAGCTGGCGAAGGAAATACAACCTCTGCTGGACTGAATGACTCTACTGCAGCCACAGTGCTCTCCATGATGGTGAGTGGAGGGAGTGCTGGGGTGTTTCTCCTGAAGCCCACTATCATCTCCACTGTTTTGAGTGTGTTCAGCTCCAGGTTGTTATGGCTGCACCAGACCTCAGTAGAAATTGCGTTCCACCCCCTTTGGTAGAAATCACACATTTGTACTAGACGTGTGATATTTATGTGAAGAAATTACATTCTGAACCCCATGTGGATTTTCACAAACTGAGAAAGTCAAAAAGTGTTAAGTTGTGCCCTTCTCTCCCCTACTGTTAATGTGCCTCTATAGGAACCGGATTGCGAAACACTTGCGAAACACGAAAAACCTCACTTAGATGGCCTGGATTCACAAATATACATATACGAGTAACAATATATAATAAAACAAACATAAAACATACAACCTTAAACATATTTACACATCATTAATTCATTCTCTAGACCTTGCATAACAATTTTAAAATGATTGAAAGATTTCCAAATTGAGAGGGTGGCATATTTAAAGGCTGGTTCTAATCAGAGGTACATAGAGATTATAATAAGTTTGTGAGCATAATAAATAGTTACCAGCTGCTTTTTTTTTTTTTTTTGAATGAAACAACAGACGGGTAAAAGACAATATATTGTATATGATGCTTTGCATATCATTAAGTACCAATGCATTGTCCTTTGAGTGGTTATTGACTGTGTTCCACACAAGCTTGAGAGACAGGCTAAGTTAAAGGGGAAAAACAAAAATAAACACAGAGCAGAGTCTTATCACAAGTTCACAAGTCACTGTAAAAACCTAAAGATATAACTTATTTGAGTTTTTAGCTTCTTCTCATGAGTTTTTGTCACTGTGATTACTTCAAGAAGGATTGTTTTTAATAGAACCAGACAAAAAGTCAAAAAAAGTCAGGAGATGCTTTTATTTACGGGTAATAAGTCATTAGTATGGTTATTATTATTTATAAATAAAAAATCAGAACTTTTGGGTCAATATCAAATTAACACATTGTTTGTTAAAAAAGTAAATGATGTTGAGGCTTTAAATCAGTGCTTCTCAAGCTTGTCATGGAGATCCCCCACCGCTGCACATTTTGCATGTTTCTTATATCAGACAAACCCATTTGTGGTTTTGCAATCTCTATTGAGATGATGAGTTGAATGAGGTGTGTTAGACGAGGAAGACTTCCCAAATGTGAACTGGTGGGGGGTTTAGACAGGTTTGAGAAGCATTGCTTTAAATAATAAAATTATTAGATTATAATAAAGGAAAGGTAGTTAATAAATTCCTAATTTGCTGCTTATTAATAGTTAGTAAGGTAATTGTTTAGTTTAGGTATTGGGAAGGATTAGGGATGTAGAATAAGGTCATGTAGAATAAGGCATTAATATGTGCTTAATTACTACTAATGAATGGCTAATATTCTAATAATATGCATGCTAATAAGCAACTAGTTAAGAGACCCTGAAATAAAGTGTTACCATATTTTTTAATTATTGATGGTTAAACACTGATATAAATTTACATCGTAGTTAAATGCAAATATAAATTTACTTCATAAAGCTTCATGTTGCATAAATGTTGAACAGGCGCAAGGCTTTTCTTGAAACATTTGCTATTATCTGATGATTTTAAATAAGACATTATTCCTATCAAGCCGTTTACTTGGGTTGCTTATAGAATGGTTACATTTACATAAATGAAGATGCTCCACATAACTGTTAAGTAAGGGGTGAGTGGCACCCACTGTACTTTGATTTTTGTTAAAGAGCGTAGATTAGTTAGAGTGCCATGTGAATTCTTACCATTTGTAAAAATTGTAAATATTTTCTTTTACATTTTGTACCCCTTTTGTACTTTTTATTCCCACCTTCTGTAAATAATGTAAGTAAACTACTTGGTTTTTCACCACTTTGCATTTTCCTGTGCACTGCACTATATTTTTCATAGTTAAAGTTACAATCCTATATCTCTTGATTGACACCTAAGGACATAACAAATAACCTAAGGGGAAAAGGTCAGATTATTGCAACCCAAGAAAAGCTAACTACTGATAGGAAATATATGCAACTTTTTATGACGACACACACAATAAACTCCGTAATTATTCAGCAACTGCCACATACAATAAAACATCATTTAGATAATGTGAGGCATATTACATATGACATTTTGTTGTTACAGTACAATGAGGCCCTCATTGTTCATATTTAATTCTCTTATTGAGAAATTGTACAGACTATGCAATATGCCTTAAAGCAGAACTTTTCACACCACTCGCCCAAGCAGGAGGGGGCGGCTCTCTGCAGTGGATCTCCGGCTCAGAAGGTTCCACAGCATTAAAGGCACTGCGCTTCTTCCAGAGCTGAAACTGCTGCTTGTATTATCATCTCTCAGTGGATGGTACTCCTTATATCGCCTGGATAAAAAATATACCTTGAGGGTTACTTTAATATACATAAACCTTATTTACATTTAACTAGGCAGCACACAATAACATATTATTAATTTTTATAATTTTGATGAAACGCTTATGTGTATTGGTGTCTTACTTGTATGTAAATGCAATGGCCCCCACAGCACAAATAAAAACCAGGACTCCCAGTGTTGCTCCAGCCGTGTTCCTTGATGAATTTGTGTCTGTAATTTTAAGTTGTGAATTAGTGAGGTTATATGCTCAGGAAAATACATTTTATTATTTTAGATATGCTTTGAATGTATATGACACTCGCCTATAGCCACACTGAGCTTTGCACTGGTCACAGCCAAGCTGACATCATTGGTTAGAGACACGTTGATACAGAAGGTGCCAGAGTTGTTGAAAAATTGTCGCAGCACCATCTGACACTCAGAGGTTGGAGTCACAGCATTACACTGTAGGGCCTGAACAGGGCTTGTGCAGTCTGCATCAGATACCACAGTGCAGACTTGATTTGGGAGGCTGGCAAGCAAATATAAAAGATTAATAACTTTGCATTACACATTTTATGTTCTACAACAGCCATCATTATTACCAATTTAAGACTATTATAAAACAGTAACAGCTGAAAACACTAAAGCAGTCTAAATACAGTCTATAAAATAAATCCATATTGAAGGAATATTTCCATATTGAAGGAATATTTACCTTCCCTGGCATGTGACTGTAAGATCTACAGCATTCTGCTCCAGCTCTGTGGCCAGAATGACCACATTATTCACCTCCACAATCTCAACACTCTCTATTCCCTCTGAGTTATAAAAACATATATGTAGAGAATATTAAACATGTATGTAGACAGGCAGTTCTTGTGCTCATCAATACACTATTAAGTGTTTATATTTAAAAAAAAAAAATAGAGGTAGAAGTGATCTGTTTACAGGTATCATTAAGACAACATAATAAATGTTAAAGCAGTAGTGGCCTTTGACCATAAATCTAGGTATCTAACACTATTTTACTAAGCTATGATTAACTACTAGTAGCCTGAGTTTTACATTTAAAATAAAAATGCAGAATACTTTTGGCAGAGGTCTAGTGTCTTTTGTGTAATTCAGCCTGAGGGTGGCACTCTAACTTTAATGGGCAGACTCTACATACATAGAATATTATATTAGAATACACTGCTACTTTATGTGTTTGAATATTCAATTAGAACGTTGCGAATTGTGGAAAACAAAAGCCATGTTGTTTCCCGGAACAATTAACCAAGTTACATGGGGAACTTACTTACCAAAACAAACACAAATTCACTATTTGCAGGCTATTTTTACACACACACACACACACACAAAAAGCACACACACAGTAAAAGCCCCCCCCCCCCCCGGCTACTGTTTTTTCCCAAAACAATGACTAGATAAATTTTTGTTGTTACTAAGGACTACGTTGACAAGTGTGATGTAGAAGTATTTACTATGAAGCTAACACTGGTGATGTATCTGAGAAAATGGATTTCACAGTGATCTAAGATATCTAATTTTCAGCATAAGAAAAAAAATTGTTTTAAAGCTTGTTGTTTTGTAGAACATCACAGTTATATGTGATATGAGAATAGTAAAGCCTATATAATTATATTTTCAGAATGACATTTTTTTTCTCTCAAACATTGTTCACTATACTCATCTCACTTTACAACTTAGAAACCCCAACAAATAATTATTGAATAATGCTGAGCACAACTTCATTAACTTCATTTCGAATTTTTTTTTAATCAAGCAATCAGAGGAAAAAATAATTTTGTTTCTAGCCCTTACAGCTCAAAAGTTATTAGTACAAACGTGAGTGCAAATTTGGACAAGTGGTAGCGCTAGCGGGTTTGAGTTAGAGACTTCAAATTTGGTGTGGTTAATGTTCAGAGTGTTATGTGTGCCAAATTTCACAACTTTTACCTTGAACTGCCATGGACTGTTGATTTGTTAATTTTTTTTCCCAGAGTCATATAATATAAAAATGTAAAACATTAACGTGTACTTTCATATAAATCTCTTCATTCTTTTTTGCCCAGATGATTAATATTCAGGTTTAGTATTATTGTTTAAATTCACTAAACTTAACTCAACTCAACTCAACTCAACTCAACTTAACTTAACTTAACTTAACTTAACTTAACTTAACTTAACTTAACTTAACTTTAAATTAAATTAAATTAAATAAATAAATAAATAAATAAATAAATTTAAAAAAATACTCACGGACTACTGTAAGAGTTGTAGAGAAGGAGCCATAACGATAAATCATACAGTTTGTTTCTGCTGGCATTTCTGGTGCTTGCCGCTTTGCAATGACTAGAGCGGCCTGGGTTGCTTCAGTTCCTGCCACCAGTTCAGCTTCTAATTCACTCACTGTTGCCTCAGGTATGCTAGTTAAGCCTGCAATTAAAGCACCAATGGAAATACATTAAATATATGACAGAATTAATTGGTATGAATTTTATAATGTTATGACTGTCTAAATAAAGGGGTTTTTTTTCACCAGTGGTGGCTTCGGTTGCCTCGTTGACCCCAGCAACAGTCTCATTAACTGCTTCTATGTCTTCTACTGCAGGTATAACAGATGCTACAATATCTGTGACCACTGCCTCAGGGGTGATGATTATTGCATCACCAGTTAGTGCCGCTGTTTCTATAACTGTCTGAACAGAGGCTGTGTCAACTACAGCAGCAGGGGGTTCTGGGAGTACTGTGGCTGCCAGATTGATTATAGTCTCGTCTCCCTCTGGGGCTGTGTCAGCTGCAGGAGTTTCTGTCACAGGTTCGGCTTCAACAGCCACAGGTGTGGCTAACATAACTGCAGCAGTATTGTCAGCTTCAGCCACAGCTGTGTCTCCAGCAACAGTGGGCACCTCCTGGGCAGTATTATCTAATTCTGCTTCTGGGTCAATTACTGACACTGCCAAGTCATTGGCAACGACAGTGACATCAGCTGCAACTCCTTCCTCTGCCGTGGGCACAACATCAACCGACTGAGGAGAAACAGTCAGCGCAATGTTTTCCACTGCTGTAGCTTCATCTGGTAAAAAGGAGAAGGCACCATCTTATAAATCTTTTGGAAATCTCCTCAAAACACTTTCTGGACTGAGAATTGTCTTTCAAATGCTATGAAATATGAGATTTGGTTATAGTATGAAATTCTACCTGTGACAGGAACAGGAGGTACAACAGTGGCTGCTGGAGTTGGACTGAGCTGACAACCAGTTGAGATGGCTGCCATCAAAACCACCTGTGGCCTGAAGGAACCAGTTGTAAGGTATGTGTGAGTAACAGTAGTTTCCCGGGAAATGAGAGTTCCACTATTGTCACCAAAATCCCAGTTGAAGGTGATGTCTGACCCACTGAGATATTGGCTAGGGTCATGCAAATTAATGCCAAAGGACACAGCTCTGTTCTGGATAAAGCTTTGGTCACTCTGATTGATGTCACCAACCTGAGATAATGTCACTGTAAAAGGAATCTGGTCTAGAGAAGAAGAGGAAATTTCGTTAGGGTCTTGTGGGAATATGTTCAGTAAATGACAGCATTGGTTTACTCTCCAGTTACACTGATTACTTTCCAGTTCAGTTCAAGGCAGTGGTTTAATGGCACAAATTCTTACTACAGTATAAGATAAACAAACTAGGCTTAATATTACTTTTTCTAAAGGATAGAGATGATAGAGGATTTCTAGCAGTTATCAAACTACTCACCAGTGATGGAGAACTGGGTAGATGCATAACCAAGGGGAACAAACTTGTCTTTACCACGGCAGTGATAAATGACTATATCCATTGTGTAAGAACCAAGAGGCATATTGTCTGTTTCAATGGTCAGTAGAGAGGAGGGACCATCAGCCACCTGCCAATATTTTCCTGAAAGAGAGATACAATGGAAAGAGTAACTAAAAATCAGTCACTAATAGCCCCAACACTGTCCCTAACACCAAGCTACCCTCTAAAATCAGAGAGAAATGATTTTAAAATAAATGGTTCATAAGAATCTTGTACAAGCCTCCGCAACTCTAACCTTAAAGTCTTCATAGATCGTTGATCCAAGTGTGTGTCCTAATTGCATATGCAAATCCATCTCTCCACTAAATGTGTAGGTTAATATATATTACTCTAGAATAAAAATACAGGTTTAAACTTGCTCTTACCCCATGTTTTCCATACATAGATGAAGCGGGGCTTTTTGTTAGAGACCTTAGTTAAGGGTGTCCTGTCAGGAAAGACACCTGTCCATTCTTGAGGAATGTTGGACTCAGGGTATACAGTCTGGCCCATAGTATAGGATGTTCCTAAAAGACAAATTATATATATATATGCATTATACAGTGGGGGGAAAAAATTATTTGATCCCCTGCTGATTTTGTACATTTGCCCACTGACAAAGAAATGATCAGTCTATAATTTTAATGGTAGGTTTATTTGAACAGCGAGAGACAGAATAACAACAAAACAATCCAGAAAAACGCATTTCAAAAAAGTTATAAATTGATTTGCATTTTAATGAGTCAAATAAGTATTTGATCCCCTATCAATCAGCAAGATTTCTGGCTCCCAGGTGTCTTCTATATAGGTAAGGAGCTGAGATTAGGAGCACTCTCTTAAAGGGAGTGCTCATAATCTCAGTTTGTTACCTGTATAAAAGACACCTGTCCACAGAAGCAAACAGTCAATCAGATTCCAAACTCAACACCATGGCCAAGACCAAAGAGCTGTCCAAGGATGACAGGGACAAGATTGTAGACCTACACAATGACCCAAAACCCACGAGGCAAGGCAACAAAGGAGTGGCTCAAGAAGAAGCACATTAAGGTCCTGGAGTGGCCTAGCCAGTCTCCAGACCTTAATCCCATAGAAAATCTGTGGAGGGAGCTGAAGGTTCGAGTTGCCAAACATCAGCCTCGAAACCTTAATGACTTGGAGAGGATCTGCAAAGAGGAGTGGGACAAAATCCCTCCTGAGATGTGTGCAAACCTGGTGGCCAACTACAAGAAACGTCTGACCTCTGTGATTGCCAACAAGGGTTTTGCCACCAAGTACTAAGTCATGTTTTGCGAAGGGGTCAAATACTTATTTGACTCATTAAAATGCAAATCAATTTATAACATTTTTGAAATGTGTTTTTCTGACAAACAAAATTTTTTTTGTTGTTATTCTGTTTTTCACTGTTCAAATAAACCTACCATTAAAATAATAGACTGATCATTTCTTTGTCAGTGGGCAAACGTACAAAATCAGCATTAAATAATTATTAGGATTAAATAATTTTTTTTCCCCGCTGTAATTTTTATATGTATAATGTAAATGTATTGTATTATGGAAGCTTGTATAACTAACCATTAATTGTGCAGTTTCTTGCCCACACCACCTGTCCATCAGGAAGTACTGTCTGGTTCTGAGGGAAGTGAACATCAACGTTGAAAGTAGCTTTGGCTCCTGTCAGTGTAGGAGAATCACTTCTGACTTCAAATGTCACCTCTCCACCTATGGCAAAAAAGCATTTCCAGACATAGTTTAAAAGAAAGGTAGCAGGCGTAGCATATCTTCTTCCAAAAAAGTTAAAGTTAACTCAATAAATAATTTTGACTTGTAGCATATCCTAATTTATTTATATGCAAACCAAAAATTTTCTATTTGGAAGAAATTATCTATTTCTATTTTCTATTTGTATCAAAACACTTTGAGCACAATGTCTTGCGTTTTAACATTTTTAGAATGTGTCAATTAATTGTGTATGCTTGATGTGCTGAAATACCTTTCCAACAGTCTCTGTATCTGGGATCTCCATCCCTCCAAACTGGATACATCTGTGAATTCCATGAACGATAATGTGCAAAGCGTGTTCTTGATTCTAGAATGATGAAAATAAATAATAAAGTTTTAATTTGTGAAAGAGCATTAAAATGAGTTATTAATAAAGTTAATTTCTTTATTCAAATCACACAGGGTTTTTTTAAAACTCATCTATGGGGAAACTCTTTTTTTAAAATGATTTTTCAACCTCCCAACAGACCCAGTTATTAGAAATCATTAGATATGCGAAGTGCACATTTATCTATTTAATTCCCTTACTTCAACTTTATAAGCAACCCTACAAACAATAAAATGATGCATATTAGATAATTACATGACTAGCCTACATGAGATAGCATATTAGAATAATGGTATAATAGATATTTTGCACTCCAAGTTAAATATAGTACAACATAATGGATAGTATAATTTAAAAAGGAGTAGTTAAAGTAAATAAAAATAGGGTAGTTCAATTGTTAAAAGGTTGGCTTAAGTTCATAAGCAAGTCAAGAGACAAGGTCTAAAAAAATCAAGAGAATGTGAGGATTGGCAAATAGAGTCACACGACCTCCACAATCCCATTCAATCCTTTTCATGTGACTTTCAGCTGAGGTTACCACTCTAATCCCCACTGCTGGAATGAGGTAAGATCCCACAGAGCTCTGACACATAGTCAACCTTTCATTTTTCACATTATATGTATGTGTGCATCTGAATGTTTGTGTATCTGATTGTGTAAGCAATATGTGATTTATTAAATGTTTTAAGACTTATTACTTACATTAACATTTTGTTTATTTGGCATAAGTGTTTTTATCCAAAGCAATACATTTCCAGAATATCAAAGCCATCATGCAGCAACACTATACTTAATAAAATCAAAGAATGTCCAATTATCACTTTAAAAGTTAACTTTGCAACAAGCCTCTTTAAAGCATTTATCATCCAATTCATTTAGATAAAACTGTAAGAAACTGAATTGTTTAAAGTGCTGGTAATTAAAATAATGCAACTATTTATCAGCTGTGGATTTATCCCAAAGATTCTAAAAGAAGAAATATATACTACAAAATGTTTTACAAATCTTGAGTAATTTTATTTATTATGAGGTATTTAATATATCTGCTTTATACTTTCAAATTCTGTACAATCAGTGATTCTTATTAATGGTTTCCAATATATAAAGAATATAAAGAACAGAAATACTCACGTGAAAGTGCTCCTGATGAGAACGTAAGAATTAGAAAGATGAGAGCCCTCCACATCATCAAGGTATGCATTGATAGCTACAACACCAGTCACTGATCCAGCTTTACTCTAGAGACCCAAGAAGCGTCTTGCACATTCTTCAATATCAGCACCCAAAACCAAACCCCAATGTATGACCTCATAGACGTGTGCATATTAGGTTCCTCCCACACTCTCAAGTAGTCTTAGAGGGTTATAGTTTAGGAACGTTTAGGAAAATTCTTACAATGCATCACTGTTATGCAGCCTCTCTTCCTTGGGATCTTGCTGGGATTTTCTGATTACATATTGATTAATGGAGAACCTAGAATGTTAACCAAAAAACAAAAAAGCTTTCGTTGAAACTGCAGACAAAAAGAATAAATGAGGATTAATGAAATGATTATCCTTTTATAATATTATTGATTTAATTTATGTTACTATGACTGTAACATGATTTTCTTTTAGCCATTTTGCCAGTTTCACAAGTTTACACAATTAAGTATCATTATCAGGCTACTTGTGTGTTTTACAACAGGTTATACACAAATGTGTATGTACATGTATAATCCTTTATTGAATACAGGAAATCTAAAATTACTAGTATGTGTGCACACCCTTTTATTTTGGGAGATGGAAAAATTTACTAATCACATTCAAACTCTTACTGAAAAGTATGAGTTTACGTAACACTACTTAACCCTGAACAAAAACTCCCAAAACATTACAGGTGCCACTGAATACCATGCAGGCCATCATCAACAAGGGGAGACAATATGACACCACAATGACATCCAAAAACATAAAGGAAAAATAAACAGGTCATCTGTCAAAAAATTGATGGAAACTACAATAATGAAAACTTGTCATTTGTCACAATAGAAGAAATCATGGATAGTGCCAAATACCAAACCTTTTTTGGCACAAGACCTACAGGCCTCCATGAAAATTTTAAGACGAAGAGGGATTGTATTAAGTATTAGTGGAGGGGTCATTTAAAATCTTTTATTTTTCTTTTGTTTTTCCTTAGATTCTTTTGTATTGAGATTCTCTTCAGTCAACATCACTGCCAAGTTTTACATTGAATTCACAACTGTACAGAAATATTATTTCAGAATGATGGATTTGTAAATGTGAATCTTGCTTCTGCAGCTCCTGATCTTGTGATCATATGTGGATCCTGTGAGAATAAATGTCCATTCATTACCTACAAATGAAGACAAGAAAGAGGGCAATATTCTTGGATCATGGCTGTCTGAGAATCGTGCTTGTTGGGTCATATCTGTTAATATGACCCAAAGCTGCAGTGATGGAGAGTCACAAGATGAGAGTATACGCACAGCCCAGTCAATGATGTTCTTTCATTATTGTTCTCTTTCTCCTCGTGTCTTTACCTTCATGTATTTTTCTTGTTCATTCTTAGCATTCTTGGGTTGGTATTAGTGTTACAGTAACAATCTATTTATTGTTATTCTTGGAGGTATCTTTTCAAAGGAATTAGAATTTAGGAGTTAGGAGTTAGACTTTTTGATTGCAGTTAAATGTAAAAACTTTGCAGAACAAATGTAAAAGATACAAAGAATTGATCATGTCTGGTTTGATATCGGATGTGATATTCTCTTTACCAACAGTAGTGTATAGTTATATGTTATGTCAAGTTATAAGTCAAGTTTTAGACATATAAATAGTTTTATAACTAATTGCTGAGAACTGCAAATCAAGACATCGATATTTATCTGTTTTATTTGGTGACCATTATAATATAATATATAACTATATACAGTGCCGTGAAAAGGTTTTTGCCCCCTTCCTTTTTTTTTGTTTTTTTTGCATATTTGTCACACTTAAAAGATTCAGATCATCAAACAAATTTTAATATTACACAAAGATAATGCAAGTAAATACAAAATGCAGTTTTTAAATGATGATTCCATTTATTAAGGGAAAAAAGCTGTCCAACCTACCTAAATTAAAAATTAATTGCCCCCTCCTGTAAAATCATAAAAAAACAGTGATTAACCACATTATTTTAGAAAGATGAGTTAAATTTCTCTAGTCAAACCCAAGCCTGATTACTGCCAAACCTGTTGAATCAAGAAATCAACACATCATGCTGCGATCTAAAGAAATTCAAGAACAGATGAGAAACAAAATAGTTGACATGTATCAGTCTGGAAAGGGTTATAAAGCCATTTC
>JAFVLL020031852.1:0-44148 GCA_021397915.2 Tor tambroides
AAACATTTTTTTAGGATTCTTTGAACAGCATTTACTTGAAATATAAATCTTTTGTAACTTTAATGTAATTTTTGAACAAATTAATGCATCCTTGCTAAGTATTTTTTTTATCGTACTGAGCCCAAACTATTACTATACAATATAGTAGGTAGTAGAGTGTGATTAATCTGTTTGAACAGTTATCGGTAGTTCATGTTTCTGCCCTGTCTGTAGCTGCAGCTGAAACAGGCAATTCGTCTGGGCTCTCCACCATCGCTCCTGTGCGGGAGGAAAGGAGAGGACGCGGGGGCTCTTTCTGAAGATGATGGTCTTCCCTGCAGCCCCCCAGAGTATTCCAGCCTCCACACTGTGCTGGCCACACCGCCTCACACGGTACTCTCTCTACACTTATTACTCACATCAGTATAGACTCATGGATTTCTATGGCGCTGATAAAGCTTTGATTTGTAAAATGCACAAACCGCTGAAATGTCACGCAAACTTTTAAAATCAGACTGAAATGATCAGAAAACTTGTTGAAAATAAACTTCAGTCATTTGTGTCTAATGGTGAGATCATTCAGAAGGATCTGCAGAGCAGTAGGTGCTACACAGAAACAGCACTTGGTTTGACAGACTTTGACGTGTTTTACTCTTATCATTAGTTGTATGGGTGTTTTGGAATAAAAATATCTATCCTACTTGCTACTTATTAGCTCACTGTGACTGACTGGTTTCAATAAATGTTTCCTGGGAAAGATGTTTTTTAACTGACAAATTTTTATTTTCGGGTGAACGATCCCTTTAAGTGACAACACTAAAGGGTTAGTTCACCCAAAAATAACAATTCTCTCATCATTTATTCACCATCATGTCATTTCAAACCTGAATGACTTTCTATCTTCTGTGGAAGATATTTAAAAAAAAAAAATGATGGTAACCAAACCAGTGGTTCCCATTGACTTCTATTTTATTTATGACCATACAGTAGAAGTTAATAGGAACCGAAATGGTAAATACACCATTATACACTAAAATATACATTTTTTACACATACATTTTAAATCAGTTCTCATAACCACATTGTGCTTTCATCACCAAATAGAACCATATTCAAAGTCACATAATCAGACACACTGTGATGAACGTGCTCTGCATGCCTGGGTATTTTTGGCTCTGTGAAAAGCGTGTAAGAGTCTCAGACATCACGGGGCATGATTGAAAAGACAGGAAGCTCCCTGCTGAGTTCTCTAACAGGATTAGGCGCCGTGCCGTTCCCCTCGCTGTACCTGCCTCCCCTTAAATCTCTTCAGAGATGTACACAGTCCCTGTCCTCACCTTCCCTGAACTTGAGCACAGCGAGACCAAAGCTGCTCTTTAATTTAGAAAATCTCATATAGAGGGAGTGAGTTTTGAGATTTTAGTCCAGACTATCAAACAAGTGAAAATGTACTTCAGGCGAGAATATGACTGTGATATAACATTTTCTTTTAATTGGTAAGGTAAATGATTTTGTTGATTTGGGAGTTATTTATTAAGGAAAACATGTTTAATGTCAAACATTCAAACAGGAAATAATTGTAATGTCTCTCTATCATTGCAGTCGGTGGATTTGACCCAGAGTTCCTTGAGCATGGAGGCTTCAGACACTGAAGATGATCAGGTGACACGAGCACACATAAATCACACGCCACATATCAGAAATGCCTGAATGGTCTGTGAAAGGCTTGTGTTAAGGGGATAGTTCACCAAAAAAATGATAAATCTGTCATCATTTACTCACCATCATGTATTTCCAAACTTGTATGACTTTTGTTCATCTTCAAAACACAAAGGAATATATTTTTAATGAAACCTGAGAGATTTCTGTCATAAAACAGTAAACAGAAGCTCAGCTGTACTTGCATTACATGGAAGAACAAACCTCACTGGTTCTCGCATGTCAAACAAGCACATTTGAGCTGTCCTTTACCATATTTGATGGGCTCTCTGTGTGTGCACTGGTCAATGTTTATGTGTGAATAAAAACCTCAATTAAATCTCTAAATCATAGAAACCATAAAAACCTTGGATTAAATAACTAGTTTCATGGGGATTACTTTTACAATGCCTTTATGAACTTTTTGAATAAAGAAAGTTTTGGGCAAAAGAACTTTCAATGGAGGACCAGAAATCTCTCAGGTTGCATTAAAACATCTTAATTTTTGGGACAAGTTACTGGTTTGGAATGATATGAGCGTGAGTGAAAAATGAACAGTATGTGAACTATCCCTTTAAGAGTGAGCACAATTGCATGCTTTGAATGGTGATGTCATGCATTTAAATGCAAATTAATTACAGCTGCATCTACATGTAGGCAAACTGTTTGTAGGCATTCGTGATCCAACTAAACACACTAATGCAGTGTTTCCCAACCCTGTTCCTGGAGACACACCAACGGTACACATTTTCAGACTCTTCCTAATCAAACACACCTGAATCAACTCATCAGCTGGTTTGCAGAGACTCAGAAACGGGCAGGTCAAATGAGGGAAACATCCAGCGTTAGAAACACACTTTTGTTTGTAGCTTGTCATGTAGCTAACTAATTTTCATATCAGTAGCTTGACTGTAGTTTAAATATTTTTAAATATCCTGTAGCTGGATTTTCTGAGAAATGGTGTAGAATTATTTGCTTGTGGATATCACTTGATGTTCATACATTTAAATGTGACTTGCGTCTCTGTTTTGGACCACTGCAGATTATTTGAATCGAGTACTTCTGGGTGTGGATTCAGACTAGTAACATGTTCGGAATGTTCCCATAAAGTCCACTGCTGAGAGATTCATATTAAAAGTGTGCTTATCTGCTGTTGTTTTGGCTAGTTTGAATCATGTAGAGCTTGTCCAGCTGAGTGTTGTGTTATCAGCGGCATTTACAGATACTGACGTGTTCAGAACAAGTGCTTTCACAGTCAAAGGCAGTTTGAAACCCAGACATCGGAGAGCAGGACACTGCTTGTATCCAGTAGAAAGTTGCATTTGAATTTCAAATAAAAGTGAAACAAGTTTTCAGTCTGTGCATTGAAAGGGCATTTCTATGACTCGGTGCACATGCATCTCACGCACGACACCATCGCCTATCCAAAACAATCTCAAACCACTGTAAAACATGCACTTTTGGATTTGTCTTGTTGCCAGAGCTTAAAATAGTTATCATGTGTTTGTGTTATGCAATGCTTTGAGCTGGACCAGAGGCTGTTTTGAGAAATTAGGTTTGGGTGAGAAATTAGGTTTGGGTGAGAAATGTAATGCTGTTGGATTTATTAAATGGGGATTCATTTGTGTTATATGTACACTACTGTTCAAAAGTTTGGCTTCAGTAAGATTTTTAAATGTTTTTTTAAAAACCAGTCTCTTATGCTCATCATATCTGCATTTATTTGATCAGAAATACAGTAAAAAGAGTAATATTGTGAAATATTATTACAATTTAAAGGAACTTTAAAAAAAAAAAAAGAGCTGTATTTTAAAATGTAATTTATTCCTGTGAAGCAAAGCTGAATTTTCAGCATCGTTACTCCAGTCTTCAGTATTACATGATCCTTTCAGAAATTATTGTAATTTGCTGATTTGCCTGTTTAAGAGACGTGTGTTATCATTATTAATACTGAAAACAGTTGTGCTGTTTAATATTTTTGTGGAAACTGTGAAGTACTATAAAGAAATAGAAATCTTTGTAACATTATAGATGTCTACTTTTGATCAATTGAATGCATCCTTTCTTAGAAATTTATTAATTTCAAATAAAAATAATCATACTGAGCACAAACTTTTAAACAGTGGTGTAATGAGTGCAGTGCACAAATACTATTGAATGAACCGCTTGGGGACGATGAAGCGAGAAAGGAAGCGAGTAAAGGATGAAATTGATGAAAAAAGTGGATACAGTTGTAAAAACCAGTGTTTACATTCCATAAATGTTTCTGATTTTTTTGTATTAAAGTTGATGTATTCACTGACACCCTGCTCTCTAGATATCATATCAGCATCGGCCATTAAAACCCATATTAGTTAAACACTAGTGAAATTTGACAGTGTTGTTGAATGCTGGCTGTCTTTGACTGCAGGGGTTATGAGTGAAGTAGGCGTGTGGTCTGAAAAGCATTCCAGCGGTTCACCCTCGCAGCCTGGCTGTCTGCTGGAAATGAGATATTCCAGCAATCTGGGTCAAAACGGCTGCCACGCTGGACCTGAGCAAAGCACAAACACACGGCTGTCTCGCTTAGAACTCATTCACATGAGTTCCTGCCATACTACACCATTAAAACCATGTTAATGCATGGTTTTTCACTTTCTAAAGTGTTAATCTGAAGTTAATGCTCTCCTTTTTATCGAAGCCTGTTTCTGCCACAGAATAAAAGCATAATAAAGGTAATTTTCATGTATATCACAGTTCTGAATTTTATATCTTGCAATTCTGACTTTTTTTCCTCTGAATTGCGAAGAAAACAATCAGAATTGTGAGACATAAACTTAAGCCCTGTTTACACTACGGCGTTTTCGTTTTAAAATGGAAACGATCCTCGTCTACACTGGCGTTTTAGAAACAATCTACACTACACAACCGAAAACGCATGTCACATGACCATTCATAATGAGCATGACGTTATTGTTTACACGGTTGTCAAAGATACACAGAGCAAATGTGGGCAGCCATGTCGTCATTTTCAAAAGTCTCCGTTTTGGTCCGTTTACACTGAAACGCAACCCAGGAGTTTTCCAACTAAAACGGGGTATGCCGTTTTCGAAAGTCTTTTCGAGGGTCGAAAACACCAGAGTAGTGTACACAACAGGCATAACAGTAACAAAAGTTGTGCATTTTAAAACGAAACTGCACTAGTGTAAATGTAGCCTTAAAACTGCAAGAAAAACAGCCAGAATTGCAAGATGTAAACTCGTGATTTTTAAACTTTTGCAAGTTTATATCTCCAGTTCAGACTTTTCTTCTCAGAATTGTGAATTAATACAATTATGTGTTTATATCTCGCATTTGAGGGGGTTTTTTCTCCGAATTTCAAGAAAAACAAGAAATTTTTTCTCAGAATTCTGAGTTTACATCTTGCAATTCATTTTTTGTTTCCGCTAATAAATAATAGAATAAATATTAGTGCTGTCGAACGATTAATCGCATCCAAAATAAAAGTTTTTGTTTACATAATATATGTATGTGTACTGTGTATATTTATTATGTATATATAAATACACACACATACAGTATATATTTTGAAAATATTTACATTTATATATTTATATTCTTATATTTTATATTATATATAAATATATTTAATATATAAACATATTTTTCTTAAATATATACATGCATGTGTTTGTATTTATATATACATAATAAATAGACACAGTATACACATTATATAAACAAACTTTTATTTTGGATGCAATTAATCGTTTGACAGCACTAATAAATATATAAATAATAATAAATAATAAAAAAGGTAATTTTGACTTATCTCACAGTTTTCACTTTTTTCTCACAGTTTGTTTATATCTCACAATTCAGACTTTTCTTCTCAGAATTGTGAATTAACACAATTATGCGTTTATCTCGTATTTCTTTTTTTTTCTCCGAATTTCAAGAAAAAAATCTCCATATTATGTGATTAAAAAGTCGGTTACCTTTTTACCTCTTTTATTGTTTTAACGAGCAGAACATGGTGGAAACAAGCTTCTATACTTTTTAAGCCTCATTAAGAGTATATAAGTTATAGTAGTAGGCAATAATACCAGACACACATGGCTGCTTGATTTATGTTGCCACAAAATTGATCCTTCAATTGGAGAATTCTTTAAATAATAAAAGTTTTAAAAGCAAGCAGCCTTTAAAAATAAGACTTGGTATTAGAGATGCAGATCTGAGAAAAAACTGTGCTTACACAGCGGTAAGGACCAGCAGTCGCAAAATTGCCAACATAACCTTCAGTCGTTTCTGCTGGAGAGGCTTTTGTTTGCATTTCATTCTGAAAGGAAATAGCTGAGGACAATCATCATAATTGGCCATGATGAGTCAGTGGTGGTGAAGGTAGCTGGGTATCTTTTTTTTTTTTTTTATTACGGTTCATGCTGTATGCACGAATGACCTCGAACAAGAATTTTTTCTGCGATCGTGATGTCACTCTGGTTTTCTGGTGGTTAAGGGATGGAAGGAAATGCTTTGAATACGACCGTCTGTTTGAAACTGTAACCCAAATATGGAGGTTTTGGTGGGGAAGTGGTTTGAAAGAATTTTAAGAGTGCTGTTATTTTGTATTAAAGTTGTAAACAAATTGCACATCTTATTGAACTAATTTAGACTTACTAACATCTGTCTTCCTTGTCCCCCTCCATCGTATGAAGATGTCTTGTGAGGCTTCTTCGAGACCCGGCACACCTCAGGGGTCCGTCCCCGCAGACTTCAGCCTGCCCGCCAGCTCCGTCTCCTGCTTAGACAGCTCAGCTGCCCGTCACCGCATCGCAGTCAAAGCCAACGCTTGTGCCAAGAGAAAGCCTGCCAGCGTAAGATTCTTCACATTAACCATTCATACGCTTTAATTATCTATGGTGCCTCATCATATCAGGCCAACAAGCTGTTAGTGATGCCTTATTCTCGTTTTTGAGCATTTCAGGAATCCAAAATAGAAAAACATTCATCTGTGTTAGCGGTTGAACTGAGCTGTGTGCTTATTCGTGTTTAGAGGCAAATGTTGGACAAGAGAAGAGACCTGAGGGAAAGAGTGCTGCTCAGAGACACAGAGGACAAACTACGGATAATGGCCGCAAGTATTGGAGAAGAACATCATAAAGGTTTGTCTATATAAACATTATAAAAATTGGTAACCTGCAATTGTTAACTTAAAGAGCTATTTCTATCAAATTTAATCCTTTAAAATTAATTTTGTTGGTATAAATTAATGTATTTTGGCTGATCCTGCATCCAGCGATATTAAGTGATATTTATTTAATAATAATAATTGACTGATATAAATGCAATGCTGGGTAGTGACTGATTACATGTAATCTGGATTAAAAATGAAGTACTTGTAATTAGATTCTATTACATTTTAAAATGTAATTAGATTACAGTTACATTTTTATAGATTGCATGTTTATATTTTCACACAATGGAAGTAAGGTCAATTTTTCAAAATTTGATAATCAAGCATGAAATATATTTTATTACGAGTTAGGTTAAAAGTAGTGCTGGGCACCGATTAATCGCGATTAATCGCATCCAAAATAAAAGTTTTGGTTTATATAATATATGTGTGTATACTGTGTATATTTATTGTGTATATATATAAAGACACACACATACAATATACAGTATATTTTGAAAATATTTAAATTTATATATTTGTATTCATATAATTTATATTATATATAATTATATTTAATATATAAACATAACATATTTTTCTTAAATATATACATGCATGTGTGTGTATTTATATATACATAATAAATATACACAGTACACACTCATATATTATGGAAACAAAATCTTTTATTTTGGATGCGATTAATCGCGATTAATCGTTTCCCAGCACTAGTTAAAAGTAATCTAAAAGTATTCAAAAAGTAGTCAGAATACATCAGCTAATATGTGTAGTCCAGTAGATTGTTAATAACTACAATTTTCATCATGCAATTTGTAATCAGTAATCTCAGTAATACCTTTATTCTGTAAAGACGCAATTAAAATGATCAAAAGTGTTCAAATAAATGCAATGCTTTTGAACTTTCTATTCATTAAAGACTCCTGAAAAAATGTTTCAAAAATGTTTCAACAAAAAAGGTTTCTGCAGCACAACATGAAATGTTTCTTGAGCAGCAAATTATCATATTAGAATGATTTCTGAAGGATCATGTGACACTGGAGTAATGATGCTGAAAATTCAGCTTTGACTCACAGGAATAAACTACATTTAAAATATATTAATGCATACATAGAAAACAGTTATTGTATATTGTAATAATATTTCATTACATTATTTCAAAAATCTTACCGACTCCAAACTTTTGAACGGTTATTCAGTAATTGTTGTTATTAGTTCAATAATTGTTTTTTCGTGTTCATTTTGGTCTAGATTTGCCCAGAGAACCGGTGAATGAATCAGACTGTGAGTCATTTGCTTCTGAACTCGAGGAAGAGGAAGTGACTGACTCCGGCCAGTGTCGAAAAGCTTCTCCAGCATCCTCCATCTCAGCTGGAGACGTCTCTGAAGGAGAGGATCACGTCCCCAGATCCTCTTGGGAGAGTCCAGTAACACTTGAGCTGCAGGCCGATGACTTCCTGTTGGACACAGGATGTGAGGTCGTTCCTGAGGAGCAGGGGTCGTTGCTGGAGGAAGTGTTGAGCTCCCTGAAGAGCCCTCTTGCGTCAGGACTAGCACTGGAGCATGAGAACATGCTTCTTCAGAGTGAGGTACAGCACATTCAGTGACATTTTCAAGAAGAATGAAACAGTGAGGTATTGCATCTGCAGCTTACTTAGCATAATGGTTAAATGTGACCCTGGAGCCACAAAACCAGTCTTAAGTGTCAATTTTTCAAAATTGAGATTTCTACAACATCTGAAAGCTGAATAAATAAGCTTTCCATTGATGTATGGTTTGTTAGGATAGGACAATATTTGGCCGAGATACAACTATTTGAAAATCTGGAATCTGAGGGTGCAAAAAAATCTAAATACTGAGAAAATCACCTTTAAAGTTGTCCAAATGAAGTTCTTAGCAATGCATATTACTAATCAAAAATGAAGTTTTGAGATATTCACGGTAAGAAATGTACAAAATATCTTCATGGAACATGATCTTTACTTAATATCCTAATGATTTTTTGGCATAAAAGAAAAATCAATAATTTTGACCCATACAGTGTATTTTTGGCTATTGCTACAAATATACCCCAGCGACTTAAATATAATGACTGTAAAATGGACACATGGTGTAATCGAGTATTTCTTATACCTTAAATACATGTACATATCATAATCCTTATTTACAAATGATTTGATTTATTTTTTTATCATTTACAAATCATTTGAAATCATATTTACAAATTCGATCATTTTCAAATTTATTTGATTATTAATTTGATTAATTTAAATTAATTTTTCAAATTCTTTACAATGATCATAAATTTATTCATAAATATCATTCAGTTTTTATTTTTATTTTTTTATTTTTTTTTTATTTTACAACCCAGACTAACTTTGCCCTATCATTAAAATATATTATATATTTTTAGAGAGATTTATTTTTCAAATGTTTATAACATTTCAACTTGCTTTTCTAAAAAAATATTTCTTAATAAAATAAAATGAAATGTAAAAAATGTGTTTTTATTAAATGTTTATTTATTATACATTTTGATTTAATATTATTAACGATATAGTATTATATACTGTATAAAATAATCTAATATTCTTAATACTAAAGGATTATGTCAAACTACTATACTATAAGAATGTCATTTCTATTTAGCCAGTTGTTTCATGCAAGGTTTCTTTGTTTTTCCTTTATGCCCTCAAAAATATGAAAATTGAATGAACAATAATTGTGTGTTTAAGTCAGTGATGTATGAATTGCATCTTTAATTAATTTTTGATTCATTAGAAAGAGCATCATGTCATTGATCTTCAAATGAATTTATTCTTAACTATTTGGTTCCTTTTTGTAGGTGCAAGACCTAAACAGTGAGAGCGTAGTTATTCAGCCTGAGGAAGACAACAAAGATCTTCTCCATCCCTCAGAGCCTATGGTGAGCACAAAGGAGCAGGCTCCTCTGCCAGACTCGCTTTCTGAATCATCTGTGGATTCAGAGGAGATCTCCGAGGAGACCACAGAGGAGGAGGAGCTGCTGGAGGTGCCAGAGTCTGCTGATGCAAGTCACCAAGTGCCTGAAGCTGATGTTGAGAAACATGCAGACAAGGCTGAGAGTGCCAAAGACGACCAAGTGTTACTAGAATCCCCAAAAGCTTCTGCAGTAGATGTGAAAGAACGAGATGAAGATGTTGTTGAGGATGAAGCTGAATTGGAGAGAGAAACCAAAGACGCTGCAGATAAAGATGATGAATTGACAGTGGTGGAACCTGAGAAACACAAGGACTGTATAAATGATACTGAGCGTCAGACAGGATCTCTAGAGCCTGAGAAAGATGAAACTTCAGGTGATGAAAGAGAATCATCTGCAGTCAATGTTGAGAAGGTTCCTGAATCTGATCAGACAGTCCAAGACGATGTTTGGAGCTCAGCAGAAAGCAGTGATGAGCCCGAAGCTTCACCAGAGACGTCTGTCGAGGTCCTTCTTTCTGCTGTGCTGGAGAGTCCAGTTCTCCATTCTCAGTTCTCCAATGCATCGACGTCTCCTGTAGAGCAGGACGAAGAACCTGAGCCCAAAAAGCTTGATGTGTCTGGTGAGCCTCAGGAATTGTCTTCAGAAAAACCTGAGGTTGTTTCTGAGCAGCAAGTTCTTGAGTCACCTACAAAAGAACTCTTAAGAATCGCTGAGGTTCGACCTCGGTTCACCATCGCCCCTGCTTGGCAAAGGTCATTGGCTTCTGGAGGCGCCCCAGAGCAGATCCAGAGCATCGTACAGGTCCTGCCAGAGACTAATGAATCTCCTCAAACAGCTGAACTCATTACTCCCTTAAAAGAAGAGCGACCCAAACCGGCCCGAGCTCAGAGTTCCCCAACACTTCCTGTGCAGAAAGAGACGGCCCCAGAGAACCCGTTTGGAGTGCGCTTGAGAAAGACTCCAGTCCTGCACCGCTATGGTTTTGATGGAGAATCGCCTTGGACTCCCGTGCAAACAGAGTCTTCAGGGGTGCAGGAGACCCCGGACCTTGACCAGAGCAGCAGGAAGCCCATCTTGCCAAAGAAGCCTGATCTGCTAGCTGACACTGTGATGTCGGCCAGGAAAATCCCAGGTACCTACATTCTTAAAAAGCTAATTGTGTGTAAACATGCAATCAATCTTTATTTATTTATTTATTTTATCATTATTTTATCCTGTTTTCAAGTAAAGGTATTTGCAAAATTAAATAAAATACTTTTTTCTTATTTAATATTTTTGTTACTAAATTCAAGTTAAAAATCATTTAAAAAGTATTTTGTTCATTTTTATGATAATGACGACTATAAATTATTTAATTAAAATGATTAGCATTAAAAATATTAATGAAAATAATATACAATAATATATAAAATATAATTTTTTCTATACTATTACTACAAATTAAATTATTACAAATTTAACAAAAAAAATATTTTATCTTTATATAAATTAAAGTTAAAAATCCTTTAAAGTATTTTGTTAATTTTTTATTATACTATTATTGTAAATTAAATTATTTAATTACAAATGTAATTAAAATTATTAAAATATTAAGAAAAATAATATACAATAATATATAAAATAAATAAAAAATAAAATTTTTCTTCTGAATTAAAATCATCTTTAAAAATAATATACAATATATTAAATTTAGAAAATATAATTTTACTATACTATTACTATAAATTTAATTATTTCATTACAAATTTATTATAAATATTTTAACTTTATATAAATTAAAGTTAAAAAAGTTGTTAATTTTTTACTATACTATTGCTATAAATTTATAACTTATTTATTACAGATTTAATTAAAATTATCTTTAAAAATATTAAAATAATGTACAATAATATAAAAGAACTAAAAAAAATATTGAATTAAAATCATTATCATGCAAAATATTAGTAAAATAAACTAAAATTGTATAAATAATATACAATAATATATAAAAGAAATAAAAAATATAAAAGTAATTTTGTTTCTAATTTATCTTTAAGGGATGTTTAGCTATTTCTACTGTAAAACAGGACAAAACACTATTTTTTTAATTTCAAATTTAGTTTAATTATAACTATTACATTTTATTCATAATTGGTATTAAATTCTAATATTTTGCTATGTAAAATAGGACAATTGCAATATCTATAATAGTGCTTTAGAAAATTCAGTTTAGAAAATGTTTTTTTTTTTCTTTTTGTTCTTTTTTTTGTAGGCATAAATTTACACAATCACAATTTTAAGACAACTTAAAATGGTATTTGCAATGCATTAACTTACATAAGGTGACATTTCAGAGCAAAACAAAGATTACTGTAAATAATACAGGACAGGGCTTATTTTATTGAGCAGGTTTTGATTGAATCTTGAAAAGTGGGTTATATTATTGTTTAGCATAATTTTTTTTTCTACTCTGTGTTATGTCACTAAAAAAGTATCATAAAAAATATGATGCATATTTTATGTCCTTTTTCAGATACAGTGGGAAGAATATCTGTTGGTAGCACTGAGTCTCCAAGCTGGATCTCTGTGGCCAGACAGAAGCAGAGGAACTTCATCGAGAGCTCGCCAGAAAACTCTCCAGAGAAACTTCCCTCACAGGTTTGTGCTGGTGCCTCATATAATGAACAAATGTGTCATCTAAAATCTTGCCCAGTTCTCAAGGAGGTGTTTGAAAACTGTCTTAGCATCATGAAGCAACAGGACAATCATATACTTGGTCATCTCTGCAACATTCGTATGCTACAAATGCTTTATTCCCTCATAGATATTTTTGTGTTAATCTCTCAAATATTGTGTATTTTCCTTCATTTTTAAAATGTGTCCACTTGTTCTCAGGGGGATGTCAAAAGACAGGATTCACCGGCCAGTTTATCAAATCCAGTCGCCAAAGAGCAACTTGCACAGCCATGTTCACCTTTACAAGGTAATAATCTTTCCATTAGTATCATTTGCTGTCATGGCCTTACATAGCAAAGCTTTTATGGATTTAGGTTTGGTCTAAAAAGTGCAATGACCTGCAAAAATCACAAAATACAGTTTTAATCTCTTAATAGCACTAGGTTATGTGTTAAGCTTAAAACTGAAGAGGAAATTTATATCAATGTCTGCCCTCTAGCGGATATGTAACGTAACTGTCTAAATTCCACATATAAATAAATAGAAATACTACACGACTTTTCTTACTTTTACACTGCCAGCCAAAAATCCTTTTTAATGTTTTGACAGAAACCTATGCTCAACCAAGCCTGCATTTGTTTGATCAAAAATATATTAATAATGGTACTGCTGTGAAGAAATATTGCAATTTTTGTTTTCATTACTCCAGTCTTCAGTGTCACATGATCATTCAGAAATCATGAGGATATTCTGATTTGCTGCTCAATTATTATTAGTGCTGAATAATTAATATTATCATTGTGGATAATTATAGTTTTGCTGCTTAATATTTTTGTAGAAAACATGATACGTTTTTTTTTTTCAGGATTATTTGAAGAATAGAAAGTTCAATAAAACAGCATTTATTCGAAACGGAAATCTTTTGTAACATTAGAACTGTCTTTACTGTCACTTTTGTTCAATTTAATGCATCCTTTCTGAAGAAAAGTATTACTTTTTTTTTCTTTAAATTTTACTTTTGAATAGTAGTGTGTTGTATCATGGTTTCCACAAAAATATGAAGCAGCAAAACTGCTTTCAACATTAAAAATAGTAATAATAATAATAAATGTTTCTTGAGCAGAAAATCAGCATATTAGAATGATTTCTGAAGGATCGTGTGACACTGATGCTGAAAATACAGATTTGTATCACTGGAATAAATTACATTTTAAAAATAGAAAGCATTTATTTGACATATTTCACAATATTACTGTTTCTACTCTACTTTTTGATCAAATAAATGCAGACTTGGGGAGCATAAGAGACTTCTTTCAAAAATATTTGAATGGGTCAGACCAGTTTAATTGCATAAATGCACTAAGCTAAAGGAACAAACTATATATGAAGATGACTATGTAAGCTGTTTTCCATTGTTTTTGAACAAACAGTGTTCTGCTCCCTTGAACTGTCCAGCACATCCATGGTAGAGAAGGAAAGTAAGAGAAACGCTAACCCGTCCGCTGCACCTTTAGCCCAAGATGAGCCTCCCTGGCTGGCTCTCGCTAAGAAGAAAGCCAAAGCGTGGAGTGAAATGCCTCAGATCGTTCAGTGAAAGGCCCAGCTGGCATATGGACTTCATAATTCTTCCCTATATTTACGTACACTTAAACAATACATGTGAACAGTAATAGGAACCATATACAGCTTAATTTTGCTTATTCAGCCCGATGTCATTCATGTTTTTCTGACATCATAAAAGAAACGGATTATGCGTAATACATTGCATTTGTATTATATTTTGGTTTGCAACAAAACACACATTTTTTTCAAACAGACTGTTATGTAACATGGCAGAGTTCAGGATGCTTTAAACTGAGGAAAAAACCTAACGAGTTTTGCATACAAAAAAAAAAAAAAATGAAAATGATGAGCCAGCATCAAAGCTGTGTTTTTATGACTTTGTGAATCCCGTCACTGCTCTTTATTAAGTAACTTTGCTGTTACGTTATAGGCTTTAAAGTTAGTAACACAGTTATCATGAATGGAGCTGAAGGTGTCTTTGTATTTATTTATCTCACTCTTGTATGTTTTATGTATTTTTGTATTTACGTGCACAGTTTTGTGACTTGTACATAAAATGTGAAGTACAAAAAAAAAAAAAAAAAAATCAAGAAAAATAATAAAATGGAGCCATTTTTATTTGATCCAGTCACTGACACAGATGTCAGATTTCCTTCCTTTCTCTTTCTGTTTTAATATTCATTTTTTATTCGTTTCTGTTATTATCAAGTATTTTATCCAGGTAATATTTAATGCATGTAATTGTAATTATAAAAGCAGAAAGTATGAGCAAAAAATAACATTAACCATAAAGTATTTTTTTTTATCTATGTAAAACCCAACATGTGCCGAGACAATACAAATATTATTTCACAGATTATTATTAGTTCATGCTCATTCACATGTGAAAATACAGTAATGTTGTGGCATTTATAACTATTTGAATGAACAATAATGCTTAGAAGTTAAGAATAGTAAATTAATAGTTCTGAACAGATTTGGATTAACATTACGTTACTTGCTTCTCTGCAGTGAATGGGTGCCGTCAGACTGAGAGTCCAAACAGCTGATAAAAACATCACAATAATCCACACATAAAATCCACAAGATTAGAGTACTTCAATAAAACTGTTTGTAAGAAACAAATGAAGAAAGAAAGGTTGAGTAAATTTTCACTTTTGGGTGAATTATTCCTTAAATAAAACGTATTCACCAGAGTTACTTACACTTTTTTTAGTAAGGTGGCAAATTCTAACTATATTGGGGAGAAAATGTGTTTTCCTGGTTTATACGTTCTCATTTTTATTCTCACCTTTACACGTGCTATCTTGTTGAGTCTGTGCTATAGTGTGCTAAACATTAATAAGCATTAGCAAACCTTTCTTATCATATTCCTGTTTTGGTATAGCCATAATAGTGTACAAACAGTGACTGGTCATACAGACCTGAGAAACGAGCTCGGACAGAGTGGAGAAAAGTTCAGTTAAGGTGAATGTAGGAAACAAGGTGTGACTATGCAAGTGAAGACAGATTTGTTTAAGGAAGAAGGCGTGGATAGAGATCCCTATACACAAAGACTTGTTCAGAATCTCATGATGAGCACTGATTTTACTGACCACTGAATGAGAAATGAATACAACAAGAGGTGAATTTTTGTATTTTATCATCTCTCTACTAACAATTATATATGTGTAAAGTGCTCAGAGGTTACAACTATCATGTCTCAGCCTACATATGAACACATATAGGCCTACATTTGAGAAAATTACACTAAGCCGAAGAATAGCATTCAAAAACAAACTGTCTATAACAAGAGGCTGCTCTCACAGTCAGTTTTTACAATTGCTAGGACCCATTTCTCACTTAGGGCACTTTTTCAGAACTTCAGTGGAGTTTTTCAAACTGTGGATCATTTGGCACAAAATGCATTCAGTATTCAAATGACATGAATTCTTTTCTCACTCAGACACAAACACAGCCAAAACTTTGTTACCAGTTTGCACATTCTCATATACTCTAATCTTGTCAGAACTGCTTCACTGCGTGAAGAGTTTTGAAAACGTGACCTGTATTGAGAAATGGGTGCTAGCGATTGTAAACTATGTCAGAGTAGCGCCATCTACTGGCTCATTAGATACTCACAAAACTCAATGACTTCACACATCCATTAAAAATAACTTTGGCACCTGAAGGTTAATGACAAAATGGCTCAGAAAGGTTAGTAGACAATGTCTAGTAGCATTTTTGACACTTTGTTTATTTGTTCAAATACTTTTTGTAGCTGCTGTACAAAGACGGGACAAAAAAAAAATGCTATCATAGCCTTGGGCAAATGTTAGCATGGTTTACTCAGATCAGCATGATCTGCCCATCTGAAAAAAGTAAACTTTATCATACTTATAAATATGGGAGTTATTAAGAAAATAATATATAGGCCTATTATAATAATGTCGAACAAATAAAACAAAAGGTAAGCAATAGGGAAATATAATCATATACTTAAAAGATTGTTAGAAACATTAAAACCCAGATAATTCAGATTGTCTGTATGTACAGTATGTTTTGACTGAATACGATACAATTTACACACACATTATTATTTTTAATGTCTGTGAGAATCTCCTGCTCTGTTTCATGATTTTTGTTATAAGTTTTATATGTTAGCATTTTTAAAAACAGTTACAAATGATCATCTGCTAAAATTCCAAATAAAATCATTTGAACACAGAATCTCAGCTCTGTTTGAGCGCTTATGATATCATAGAGGAATTTAGAACGTGCCGCGGGACTATATAAAGCTAGAAACTCACCGCTCACTTTGTGGCGAGTAAGGAGTGTGTTATCAACAGTGTTTACCGTGAGCTGTTGATAGCGTTTTATCGAGTTCATTATGGGACAGCGAATATTTCGTGGAGAGAAAGCGGAGGGAGGTGAGTGTGTCAATCCCCGAACAACACTGACACCCAGCGACCAGAAGCTCCATCCTCGACCTGACGAGACCCCTGTGGGCATCGCTGAGGAGAGAAAGGAGAGAGGGGGAGACAAGACAAAGAAGAAGAGGCAGAAAAAGAGGAGGTTTGCCTCTGTATTCTGTTGGTTGTCTCGCCCCAAATCCACCAAAGCTCAGGGTGAGCAGGTGGAGCAGAGTGAGGAGGAGCAGGACACTGATGAGGCCCCATCCAGGAGCTGCACTGATGGTGAATAATGAGCTCTGAACATTTACACACATCACCATCACATTATACAGATGCAAATAAATGAGTTTTTCCACTAACATGTGATACATGTTTTAGCATAGTTTGAAAAAGTTTTCAAAACTATTTCAAGTAACCTGAACTTCTCCTTGATGAAAAAGTAATATGGGTATGCAATATTTTATTGATATTATTTGAATAAAGCAAGCTTTTGGTTGATAATGCTCTCTTTAGATCAGACTTCTCTACAGGACGTCTTCTGCTCTGTAGAGGACAATGATCATCAGGAGCCTCCTTCCAGTGCTCCTGAAGTCCCCCCCACTGCTGAGGACCAGCAAATGGAGGACGTCCCGCCTCAAGATCAGGACAGTCCAGTCAGTCCGTCCAGTTTAAGTCCTGTAACAGTTACATAAATGCTTGCCAGTATGTTCAGCAGTATACTTTAACCACTTGTGACAGAAGGTCTGCCTCTCCCTAATTATCATCTTCACCCCGTCCCTTAAATCATAATGATAAATGATAAAAATGCAATTTAGTACATTTAAATTATATTAACATTAATTATAATACAAAATAATTTTGATTATTGACTGTAACATCACATTATTTAATATTATAATTAATATATGTTATTTAGTAAAGTATGTACTTTAAAGACAGTTTGTGTGACATTATTACAGTGCACTTTACTTAAGTGCACTCATACTTTTCTGTACTTAAGTGTGTTAAGTTTACTCTCTTACACTTACTGGGACATTTTATTTCATTAAATGTATATTACCTCTCAGTACAGTTATTTTAAAACATATATTTTTAAGATTTGAAGTAAACCACAAGTGCACATTCAGTACAGAGCACAACTATATCTAATTCAACATATATTGTAACAGATAAGGTTGGCGTACATTAAAATGTCTAGCTGAGTCTGGCAGTAAGTTTCTAAATATTGCCATACACAAATATATATGTGTTTTCTGAATCCTGTTGCTTTTGTATTGTGTTACTGTTGTTGCAAGTGTGAGCAGCTGAACTTAAGTCATCTATGTGTACATGCAAAGAAACAAACGGCATGAAACAATCAAGGAAAACTTTAATGGTACCACATGAACATTCACAGAGCTGTAGGATGAGGTTTTTTCTTCTTTACATTTTAGTAAAAACAATATGGGAGTAGTCTCCGTGGCCCAATGCATTAGGAAATATATTCAAAACAAGAAAGAACTGGCAAAATCAGATATAAATACTCCTAAGGCTGTTCTGAGTTGCATAAAACACTTCAGATGTTATCCCTGAGTCCTCATCTCCCAGTTATCATGAGTCCGTATGTTTGTTTTGAGCTGCATATTACTGTGTTTTCTTCTTTTCCAGGCCTTTGACTTGTCCCTCCAGTCTGCTGATTCGGCTTTCCAGACTGCCTCCTGTCCCACCGCCGCTGCTCGTAGCAACTCCAAACACAGCACAGATGAGCACTAGTAGAGCCAGTCTCGTTGTAGTGACTTCAGTGGAGGCGGCGGGGTCACTAACGATCCGCACAAACAACCACAACACTACAACTGCCTTAATCAGCCAAAATGCTCGGCTTACAAGCCCCACAGTGACTCGAAGCAACAAGGACAGGAGCCAGTAACCGATCAGAGCCAGCAAAGCCCACTTAGTCACAGCAGACACACCATCAGCGGTGAAATGAGGCACTGATATTGTTTCTTTGAATAAGACACAGACAGAAAGAAAAAAGAACAGATGTTAATTGGGTGTAGCAGTTTCTAAGGTGGTTGCTACAGGTATGTGGTTGATGTTCTTGGTGGTGCTAGGGAGTTACTATTGCGCCAGTGAAGTCTATGGGTGAAAATCATAGGTCAGATTGCTTTAGGCTGGAATACACTACACAACTTTTCAAATTTGAACAGAACGATAACTCAAATTATATTAACATCCACAGCAACAAATGATAATGTTATGTTTATGATAAGCTTTAAATGCTCAAGCTCTTTAAAGTCAAATGGATTCTGATTTGCTCTCAATATCTGTCTCAATTGACCGTTCGCAAACCCCGCCCACCCTTAGTTACTGTTGCCATGACCGACAAACAATGCCGCTCTCACACTACACTCATGTTCTCACGCAGTGAAAAATACATCGCAGAGCAAAGAGTAAACTGACAACACACCGACAGACAAGACAGAGCAGGTTACTTCTGATACGAAACAAGGTCTCAGGACCCTCAGCTTTCAAACTCTGTCATTTTTAAAGAAATTAAAACAAATACCGTTTTGTGGCTCTTCAGTGTGTCGTGACAGATCACAGTATTGCCTCAGTTCAAACACCTGAACCGATCATCTTTTCATATTTACTTAAAGCACGAAATGAACATGAATAAACATCAGAAAGTGTTTTATTTCAACCGCGGAACACACCATTTATCAAGTTTAGTCCACTTTAGTTAATCTACTCTCCTGTCTGATCTGTGGTTAAGGCTAGAGATACAGCTGCGGCTACTGGGCATGCACATTTACATATTTTCCGAGCCGACAATATAACGTGAAACCTATGAAAATGGTTTTAAAAAGCACATAGCGCCATAGTTTCATCACTTTAGAGTGTCGCAATGACCGTCTTTTTGCAGTAAAGGACCTGTCAGAGTTTAATGAGAGGGAAGATGATATGAAGCGATGCGAGGTTAACTGCATTGAAAACAGATGAACACACATGTGCATATACAGCTCCCGATCGGGACGAAGTTCACGGGATTTTGTCCACAGAATGATAAGAACACACGTTTTAACATATTATTTTATTATTTAACACTCAGTATTTAACTTTAGCGCTGCAAGCAATAAATACGGCGCAGGACATGACAGATTTTCTGGTACGCAAAACAAGTACTTTAAAGGAATACCTTAGCTTATTACCGTTACCGTGGCAACCAAAAACAGCACATCTTAACCCTCCGCACATATTTATATTTAGTTATATTGAAAAAGTTTCAGTTCAGTCGATCTTTTTTACCCCGTTTTAACATGTATTTCTATGGAGACCTGTCGTAGCTGTCGGGCAAGATGGCGGATAGCAGCGGCGGCACATAATCTCTGCGTTCTGATTGGTCAGATCGCCTGTCAATCAAGCTCTTTGCGAACGGTCAATTCAGAGGCTGCATCCTTCGAAGGGTGGATTCGAAGACCTGATACGTCACAGCGACTGTCCCAATTCAAAGGCTCCTTCAAATACAGCCTTGAAGTGCGTCCTACAACTTATGGATCCTTCATGCCCCAGAAAATGGCCAGTTTAAATGTAAGTATTGGGTTTCAATTTCCTTTAATAGGTCATGAACTGCCTCTGTTTTTTATTTTGTACTGCTCTCTGAGGTCCACTTATAATGTTATCATTATAAGAAGTAATAGGCTATTTTCTGTCCTGTTTTTAACCCCCCTCATCAGAACGCACTGTTTGAATAGGTGTGGTGATAGTAGACTAGGAGACCCACTGCTATGATTGGCTGACAGTTGTTTATGTTTGACAGTCTACATCCTTCACAGATGGACTCTGCTGTGATTTAGGTTAAAAATGCATAAATACTCATATCAAAACAATCTGTTTAACAGACAAAGCAATAGTGATCAACTTAATAAAAATGTACTCTTCAATCCAATATAGTCGGCACAGCATCACCTCGAATTATGCCTTGTTTGTAAACAAATCCATGGTAAAATGAAGTGAACAAAGGACCGAGTTCTTACCGACGCAGTCTGGATCTTCAATAAAAATAAAGTTTATTCATTCTTTCCTAACATTGGGATCAGAAGGAAGGCAATGGAAAAACTGTTTTTTCCACAATTTGGCACTGCACAGCGTCTTATTGTTTTCGGAGCATCTTTATCGTTTGGTTTCTGCGTAGACCTGCGTTCGCCGCTCGTTATTTACACTACGTGCGTGAATCGGTGGGCGGGGCTAAACAGGCAGTGATGTAGAAGCAGGTGTTGATCTTCTTCTGCGGAGGCGGTGTTTATCCACACTATTACATCATAGAGTGGCACATTCCACAAGCTGTTGTTTTGGCAGACTGCCTTCTATATAAGCTGTTTTTAGACTAATGAGAAAGTTTTGAGTTCTGAAACTTACAGGATGTTTTTATAGTACAGTGACCTCTTATATGTCAAAAGATCGAATGAATTTTGGCTTCTCAGTTCATGACCCCTAATATTTAACAATAAAAATGTTACCAAAAAAACACTATAAATTGGTTTAAATGTTGACATATCTTACTAAGATACTATTTTATATAGTTTATGCTATTTATTATGTACATGAATAGACTAAGGTCAACATATTTAGACAGGTTGTTAACCCTGTTTTGTTTTCAGACAGTTGAATATAACTAAAAAAGTCCAGTGCAATTCTCTTACGAAAATTAACCATGGTTTTACTACAGATAAAAACAAATTACCATGGTTGTTGTAGTTAAACCTTGTTAACAACAAATTAACCATGGTTTAGCTACACTAACAATAATTTAACCATGGTATTTGTAGAAAAACTGCACTTACTGCACTTAAAACCATGGCTAATTTTCCTAAACGTTACTACAATTATATAATTTATATGTGTTGTTATTGTTAAAGCCGTGAACTTCCCTAATCTCATAGATTAAAACGATTATTAAAACTTTATAGTTCTATTTATCATCACTGGTGTGAAGAGGCCTTTAGAGTTGGGATTTAGGAACCACTAATATACTTTCTGAGATGAAATACTACCTTCTTTCTCCCTATTTTCTCCTAATATCTGTAATTTGGACATTCCACACATACTAAGCCACACAGTCATTATGTCAGGCCCACGGGCTGCAATAACATACTTTCTCTGTTAGTACTCAGAGTTACAGCTTGAGCTTGCCAGAAAATGGGAACCCTTCATGTGGCTTATCTTTTAATTCATTACACTGCATTAAATGTTGAGAACATAAATACATATTTAGATATCTAGACACCTAGAGACGACCTTTACTCACCGTTGACTCCTGTAGCTCTGAGAATCTCAGATACATACACAGCAATGACATTCAGTCCACTGGCAGCTCCTTCAGCAACAAACTGCAGCAACATTTCGACAAACTAAATAAAAAAAACAAGGAAAAGAAAAGTGATTAGATTCCAGAATGTGTGTATGTAAGTGTGCATTGTGGTTTTCCTTCCAGAGGGAGGTCTATATCTGGACTCAACTCATAGATCACTGGCCATAGCTGATCATCAACCAACACTGACTGACAGAGTGACACAACGCACATCTGATTTAATTAAAGCAATGTTTCAGGTTCAATGCAAATTCTATAGACAGCGTATGTGACATGCTGTTGGTTGCAAAAATTATGCTTTCATTAATGCACTGACAATGTATATCTATGGGGCACAACACTGTAACATAACAGTAGAGGCACAGTAAGGTATTTAGTAAGCCGACGGTCGTAGTTCTGTTCTGATGGAATCACAGCCAGCAAGGGAAACACTGCAAATGATAAAATGCATCTAAGTATGATCATACATAGTTATCAAAACAAAAATACAGGTAAATCAGTTTTTAAAAGGGTGGAAAAAACATTTCCTTTATCCTTTGACTGAAGAAAAAGTTCAATGTTTCTCCAGATATTTTTGATATTTTAACAAAACTGTTTCACAACTAATATTTTTCTGAGAAATAATCATTTTTATGCCAAACTACTACTACTAAAATGTTATCCTTTTAATTTTCATCATGATCTTAGGACATTTGTACCACCCTGACATTTATTCCTTTACACTGCCCAAAAATTAATAATTAAATTAAAAAATTACTTAAAAATGATATCATAAAAGATATGTGTTTGAAGTCATTGTGTACAAATTGCACTTTTAATGTATTTTTGAAATAAATTAACAGATCCGGACAAAATGAACGTCATGTCACTGATTCTAATACAATATTTGGCTCATTTGTTTATTATATGTTAGGCTGGTAAATCACATTCCCACTGTTACTTTTACATTTTAAAGTAGTTACACTTCAGTTTACCCAACATAAAATTTAATCACTTTGAATATCGTTGGGTATATGCTTTTCCTTGTAATAATAGTCAGTTTTAATGTGGTACTTTGTTGTTAATCTCTTGATTTTTAATATAAAATCTGGGTCCTCAAGCAAAACAGTTTAGAACAACTTAAGACAACATGGACAACTTTAACACATTTTTGTATGGAGGAATCAATGTAAGAGTTTCAAGAGACGTATGAGCTGTGCATTTTTGGGTTCAATCCTTCCAGGATGTCATATTTCCATGGTAAGTGCATAAAACATGATTTTTACATGTTTTACATATCTTTTTCATGTTTTTACATATGGAGGGATGAGTTGAAATGACTTTATGAAAAAGCATGCCTGATACAAAGAGCTTCACTTGTACTGAAACCGAAACATTATTTTTGAGGAGTGAGAACACTTCAGATGACTTGAGATCAAGATTCATTTGTGAACATTCAAACAAAGTGTACAAACTAGCAAGTTTGATATCTAGTTTGATTGGCTAAGGAAGTAGACTATAATCTTTAATATTATTTTTGTAAGGGCACAATATACAAATAGAGCTAAGCGTGTGTGTGTGTGTACCTGTTTTTATATCCCGGTGGTGACTTAAACCTGAATACACACAGACTCATAGGGACTTGTGTCACGGTGGGGACCTAAATTGAGGTCCCCACGGGTAAACAAGCTAATAAATCACACAGAATGAAGTTTTCTGAAAATCTAAAAATGCAGAAAGTTTCCTGTAAGGGGTAAGTTTAGGTGTAAGGCAATAGAAAATACGGTCTGTACAGTAGAAAAACCATTACACCTATGAAGAGTCCCCACAAGGATAGCAAACCAGACGTGTGTGTGTGCAAGCAAAGCTGCCAGAATGACAGCTGGGCATCCAGCTTAACTTTGTCACTCACAGACATGCACAGCTATCAAACATACATTACTTGTGATCAAATAGACACTCTCTCTGACACAAGGTCACCTCATTTGGTGAAGGACAAACACAAACAACCAGAAAGAGTGTGCATGACTTCATAAAGAAAGTCAATAAGAAAATAATCACTGTACAAAGCAGCATTGTTTGCCATTCTGGGCGTGAGCCACCAAGCACTTGCGCACCTGTTCTGGCATTTTTCCTCGGTAGCAGTTGTCGCTTTCACACAGACAGTAACATTCAAAGATGAGCATGTGCGTGTCAAAACAAGTGCACAAATCAGTCCGTGTGACTGCTCTGACATGAGCTCTGACAGTTTTACTTGTTCTTACCATTGTAACAGAATAGACGTTCTCTGGGCCAAACACAGAGTCAAGGTACAACACAGCATTCTGGGTCGAAGAGAGGCGGAGGCGGTTGGGTGAGGGGGACATAAGCAGAGGAAATTAGGCCAAAGGATGAGTGGAGGAGAGGAAAGGGTTAAAAGAGGATTAACAAGTCAGGGGGCAAAATGAGAGAGGGATAAAAGTGGTGAGAGAAATGTGAATACCACAAATATAAGCATTTATTAGGGGATAAGAGAAGTAAAGGTCCAGTAATCAGAGTATATATAAAAGTTATAGGCCTATACATAAAAGTTTTAAACCATCTAGAACCAAATTCAAAATCTCAATTGTTTTGTCTAGATGTCTTTGTTTTGCATGGAGAGTCTCATGCTTCTCAGATGTTTCTCCTGAGGCAAAAATCCTGTGTAATCTCATGTTTCTCCTCGAGTTTCAGTGTGTGCTCAGATTTGCTAAAAGCACCATATTTATGAAGGTAAAATTATGCCTAAAATATTTGCATACGCAGGGTAAGATTTGTGAAAGTGTACATAAGACTGTAAGCGTAAATTAAATTTGCATGCGTAAGAGAAGCTTTGTAAAGGTGTAAATCGCGTTTCAAGCGCAAGAAAAAATGATTTGCAGCATTTTGCTGTTACTCGTAAGTGTAATTCATGTATTGTGAAACTGCAGCTTCATGCTAAAGCAAAATAAATATGATCTGTATTCTTATGACTTCCATTTTTCCGCGCTTACACTTTTGGCACGGTTTTTTCGCCAAAATACGGTCAAAAGCACTGCAAGACTGTGATCAGTGATTTGCAAGCGAAAACAGCAGTTTAAAGAACTGCAAAACGGATTGACCGCGTAAAACCAATCTGTATGTGCAAAAAACAGACTGTCAAATATGACTTGTTGTGTATGTAGGGCAAAAAGTTCCCGAAATAATCCGATATGTACAGCTCCGTCTTTCTTTTATCTGCTCTTACAGTTTTGGGACGATTCTCTCACTGAGTTTTGCAAGCGTAAGGGGAGGGCAGGTCCACCTTTTTGTAGCCAATCAAATGAGGCTCTGGCTGACTCTCCATTTACTTTCATCTGATTGGTTCAAATAAACACATCATACGCCAAGACATTTATTTTCATTTAGTTCGGGAACATTCTCGATACTTTTAAGGTACACATACAGTAAAAATAATTAATTAAATAAATAAATAAATAAAACATGATATTTTATAAGTCGTGTTCCTTTAGGCTAGACTCCCATGTGTTCATACTGAATTATTGAGCTGGTGTTAACATTATTTGGTTTGGTTTTGCTTTACATTGAAATTTCATAATCTGCTTACACCACTGATGTTAAACTTTATAATTAAAATGATGTTATGTGATAATGCTCAACACTATGGTATCAGAGTGCTAGACGTTGTAAAACCTTTTTTTTTTTGCTGTGCCAATAAAGCTACTTAAATCTGATTTTGTCGATTTTTCAAACCATGTCTCTGTTTATGGTTTTTAACACTCAACTGTATATTTTTGAAATTTCAGTATTGATTCTGATTACTTTCATGTGACCGATCAAGCTATTATATGAAGCAAGAATGAGTAACAAAATGCTTTCTTTGTGTCCAGATTTGACTAATGCAAAAACTTTTATAAATATGTATTTAATCATGTCTAAATATATATCCAAATTTCCAGCCACACAGCCATGTTTATGTGTTTATATATAGAGAGCTAAACAGTGGTTACACGTGATGGTATTACAGATGATAAATAGGAATAATTTAGAGATAAATATTTAATAAATATTTTAGTAATGTTTTGTAAAGTCCCCTTAAATTACAACGTTAAAGAAAAAAATATTACTGTTGCTTCTGTTGGTTCAATTATTATTGAACCAAATTTTTGTTAAAAAATTTAACCATCCCTGATCAGTAGACAGGTGAAATTATGCATGTATTAGGCTAGTGCAGATACTAGAGCTTCTTTAATTATCATCAAAATTACAATATAATATTACAATAAACTAAATATATCATATAGCCTGTTTAGGAGGAGAAGGATACTACACAGCTCGAAATTCAGTATGAACACATAGCCTAATGGTACACAACTTATAAAATATCATGTTTTAATTAAGTTGGTATTTGTTTTTTTTGTTTGTTTTTTTACTGTATGTGTACTTTAAAAGTATCATTCCGGCAGCGAGAATGTTCCCGATCTAAATGAAGATAAATGTCTTGGCGTATGATATGTTTATTTGAACCAATCAGAAAAGAGTAAATGGAGAGTCACCGAGAGCCTCATTTGATTGGATACAAAAAGAAGTTGGACCCGCCCTCCCCTTCACACTTGCAAAACTCAGTTTAGTGAGAGAATCGTGCCAAAACTGCAAGCGCAGATAAAAGAAAGACGGAGCTGTACATATCGGATTATTTCGGGAACTTTTTGCCCTACATACACAAGTCATTTAGACATTTGACAGTCTGTTTTTTTTACACATACAGATTGGTTCTACGCGGTCAATCCGTTTTGCAGTTCTTTAAACTTGTTTTCGCTTGCAAATCACTGTTCACAGACTTGCAGTGCTTTTGACAGTATTTTGGCGAAAAAACCGTGCCGAAAGTGTAAGCGTGGAAAAATGGAAGTCATAAGAATGCAGATCATATTTATTTTGTGTTAGCATGAAGCTGCAGTTTCACAATACATGGATTACACTTACGAGTGACGGCAAAATGCTGCAAATCGTTTTTTCTTGCGCTTGAAACATGATTTACACCTTTACAAAGCTTCTCTTGCGCATGCAAATTTAATTTATGCTTACAGTCTTATGTACACTTTCACAAATCTTACCCTGCGTATGCAAATATTTTAGGCATAATTCTACCTTCATACATATTCTGCAATCAGGATTTCAATATGAACTCATTCCTCGTCAAATTTTATTTATACTCGGCAAATCTAGCATTTTTTCTGAGGCAAAGTTATACTTTAATGAAAAAATAATCAAGACCTCTGTTAAGTAAACAAACTATGGAAGAGCAACCTCTATTAAACATTTTATGAACAAATATGAGCAATATTTTCCTGTGGGAGGTGTAGAATAAGTCATTTCACAAATAACAAAAAAGTTACCTCAACGCAAATCTCAATCACACGGGTGCCAACAATGGACTCCACGTATTTTCTCAACCCGTCCAGAGGCTCCAGAATAACAGACCCAAAGTCATAAGAGCCTGAGGTGAACTCTTCAGCAAGCCCATGACACAAGACCGACCGAACCAGAACCGAAACCCCAAAGAAAAGCAGCTTTTCTGAACTTCTCGAGGCAACGTTGTGAACAGACATCCTTAAAAACCCGGATCAACGCGCGGCTCAAAAGAGAGATCTGAAAGACACTGAATAATCGATTTGAAACTATAACGGCTGGTCAGTTTTGTGTTTCATTAACCTTGAAAAAAAATGTATGAATAAACTACTGTTTCTTTATCAGAAAACTAAACTCATGGCTGCACAAATTTACAAGTTCAGGCGTGTCAAAAACAATAAGCAAACAAAAACCTAACTGAACAAACACAATTAGATGGCATACGCTGAGCTCCTCATATATAATACTAAAATTAAGACAGCCGCTTCAAGTTAGTCCGGCAGTTGCTTGCCAAGGGCACTTAAAAATAGCGTCGAGATGACTGTATATGGTATCGTACAACAAAGCGTTAAGTCGATACAGATAGATAAAATGAGGTACAATTTAATTTAGAAACCATCTAATGCAAAAAAAAAAAAAAAAAAAAAAATTGCTTTTAAAAAACGCACAAATCTATTTTCTGCCGCGAGCGATGCGCTTTATTGAGCGAGTATCCGAAATGAATCAAGTTTGTGAGGATCTGTGTGGATGTTAATGGTGTCTGAGGAGCTCCGGGCTGCACGATGGAGTGAGGTTTGGATGCGGCTGTTTGAGTACAGACACACGGTTACTCCGCCTCCTGCATTCACTCCTGTGCCAGGCATATGGCAAGCCAAAGTGGTCATAAACGCCTGCTCGGGCGTCTGATTGCACACTGACACGTCAAAAGCGTGCGATTTGACAGCAAAACTCGCGTTCTGGACGCGCGTTTTGCCATGGAAACGCGCGTTCTTAGCGCGCGCTTTGGGATTATGGAGAACGCGCGTCGGAAACGCGCGGTTTTGTGACAGTAAACGCTGCTGGGCCCTTTCGGACACCGCAGATTTCCCATAACGGGCTGCTGCACTGGCGTGATTATTGAATCAGTAAAGATTTTGACGTGCGTTTATCATAACAGGAAATGGGCGTCGAATACGTGCGTTTTGAGTCGGACAAAACGCACGTTCTGAACGTGTTAACGGTAAACCAAACAGGCAGAGCAAACGTCTTTTGAAGTATCCACACAGGCGAAAACAACGTGCTCTCTCTGTAGTGTTCTCAAAATGGCACGTCAAAAGCGTGTGCTGACTTCATTGCCCGATTCTGTCATGCCGTGTCCGCTATATATACGGGGTATTACGGTAAGGCATTGCTGACATATTATTTTCCACTCGGTCCTAATGACAGGATCTTATGTCGTTTAAACGACATATTTTTAATTTATATTTAATTTTTTTTAATAACGATCATGTCATAAAAACGATATGTTTTTTTTCCGTTATAGAAGATATTAGGCTTTATCGTTACATTATGCATAGCTGGTATCACCACAGTCCTGAGCTAAATGAGAATCTGCTCACTGCTTAAGTAACTGCAGGAGGGATAATAGAAAAACAATATCCTAAATGTTTTGGATGTTTCCTAGGTCTTTAAAGATTCCTAAAATTAATTTACTAAATTAATTAAATTACAGAGTATAGAGAATGTATATAAAGAGTGCTAAATAAGGCAAATACCATTGTGAGTGATAAGAGGCATCCTTTAGCGTACATTTGAATTGCTTCCATCAGGTTGACGATATCGTGTCCCCAGATGTTCAAAAAATAGTTTAAAATTTGTCCCCCAAGCTAAGTTCTTAAATTATTCTTCTCCAGTGGTAGTCGATAGTCTGTAAGCCTGCATATTTTAATTAGATTCATCAGTATTAAATTATTGTTTATATTTATTATTTATATGCCTATGTGAATCGTCAAATGTCTGTGCAAGTGTATGCTGCAAACACAATTTACCTACGGGGATAAATAAATACTGAACTGAACATCTCAGGAAAATGTTATGGGTTTTCAAATCCAAATATGACTTCCTGTTATGAAACAGGACATAATTTCATACATGTCCACTGTAGAGGACACCAGGACTAAAAGCATTTATTATGCATTTTGGGAGACATAACAACTGAATAGGAAAATAAATTATACATCAGTATTCTTATGAAATATTAGATACCATTATGAAAATCTAGCCAATTATTACTACCATTATGACCCTAACTGTGGTAATACCAGCTGTGCATAAAGTAACGATAAAGCCTAATATCATCTATGGAAAAAAACATATCGTTTTTATGACATGTCGTTATTAAAAATATGTCGTTTAAACGACATAACATCCTGTCATTAGGACCAAGTGGAAAATAATATGTCAGCAATGCCTTACCGTAATACCCTCAGTATATAGCGACATAGCATGACAGAACGCAATGAAGTCAGCACACGCTTTGACGCCATTTTGAGAACACTACAGAGAGAGCACGTTGTTTTCGCTTCGTGTGGATACTTCAAAGACGCTTGCTCTGCCTGTTTGGTTTACCGTTAACACGCTCAGAACGTGCGTTTTGTCCAACTCAAAAAACGACTTATTCGACGCCCATTTCCTGTTATGATAAACGCACGCCAAAATCGCTACGTTTTTGGTGATTCTAAAGCGCTGTCAAGAACGCGTTTTAGGAAATCACACGCTCATATTTCGCTTCCATAATCCCAAAGCGCGCGCTAAGAACGCGCGTTTCCATGGCAAATCGCACGCTTTTGACGTGTCAGTGTGCAATCAGACGCCCGAGCAGGCGTTTATGACCACTTTGGCTTGCCATACAGGCACGAGAAACCCGTTCACATGGTGCTGCTGGCACTTCACGCCAACGACGCGATAGTATCGCTGTAGTAGACGAGACGAGGTATTAGATCAGTGGGTGTTACTCGATTTACAGAAGCGCCCGAGGTGCCTGTGGATCTGCACGCCAGGACATGTGCTTTTTACATAGCTTCGTTTAATAGACCGAATATGAAAAGAGGAAAAAATGAGGAAATAGTTATTAACTGTAGTGAGTTAAAAATGAGCGTACAGACCTCAACATATTAAAATATATTGAATAACATAATACACTCACAATTATTAGATTTGGTAACACTAGATTTTACAGTGTCCTTGTTACACGTACTTAATTGTAATAATCACAGTTACTCTAAAAAAGTAATGGTTACACTTTATTTTAAGGTGTCCTTGTTACAGTGTAATTCTACTGTATAAGTATACTGCGTAATATTAACTACATGTATTTACTATATGGTTAGGGTTTGACTTAGGGTTGCATGTAATTATGCATAATTAAGGATTATTTTAATAGTAAGTACACAGCAAAATTTCCAGTGTTGTTTTTATGGGGTTAATTTTCCAGTGTTAACAAGTGTTGATTCTGGTGTTGATTTGAACGACATGAACACTTGCAGTGTAAATCAGTATTCAGAGTCAGCGTTATTACAGCGAGTTAACATAATTGACACTGGTGATGAGTTGATCCTATTTCCGGTCCTTGCACATTATTTCCGTTTTGATTAATGGCGGATGATCACCAGGAGCGAAGAGTGATCAAACACAGGTAATATATTTTTAAGGACTTAATTCTATCAATTTTCATATTAAGTTTATATTTCTCAACATCTAGAGTAATCTTGTAAATTCCACAACATTGTCGCATTATTTCTGTTTAGACTGCGCGGCAGACCACCGTCATGAGCCAGAGGCCAGCTTTCAAATTGAGGTAAGACTAGATAATGTTGATTAGTTTAAACATTCAACACTATTTTAGACTTTGTGGTGAAAATGTACACGATATTTTCTGTGATTCGTGTCATGTCATGTTCTGTTCACTTTGAGCAGCTAACGGTTAGGCGCGAATCTTTTTTAAACATGCACACCGCGCGCGCTGTTTCGGATAATGTTAGTCAAGTTACATGTCGCAGTTACACTCTTCTCCAAAGTACAGTGCAGAGAACGATCATGCAGTCCAGCGTTTTGCTGAACTATATTTTTGGACGCGTATGAAAAGAACCGTTCCAACAATGTCTGACGTGCACGATTCATATGCAAACGTTTGTTTACATTACGTTATCGTTTGAGAGATGATGAATGGAGCTTCTGACTGTAGCTGCTCGCTGAACTTTATTTAAAATTAACGACTATTTGCGTTTTTCTTGACCAACAGCTGTCGTCATGCTGGTGAAATTTCAATATCAATGAGTGAAGAAATTTGTGGAACTGCTTAACGATTGTGTATTCCAAGTTTTTCTCAATGAAGGTAAGTGCTACTGCTTAGAAATTGACTAATTAAAGCCAGTCATATAGCAACCATGCTTAAGCTAATAATAAAATGTCCACAGCGCTTGTTTCCAGGTTTCAACGTTTTTCTATTTGCTTTTAAATCACTGATATTTTACTTAAAAATAAATAAATAAATAAATGTCTGTATTCATGTTATTATTAAAATTACTTTTCAGTTAAAAGACACAGACACCGATGTGGAAGAGGACACAAATTGAAGGCAACTACATTTGTTTAAGATGTCCAGAAGAAATTGTTTCTGCTGGCATACCTGAGGGTAAATATATTAATACTTAAATATATAAACACTTCACACATTCTTTGAAGGCATCCATAATATGATAGTGTAAATTTTTTTATCTGTAGCTCTGTATGAATTAAGCTTTGACAGACATGAATCATGGAATTATTTTGCTTTTCTCTCTTAGTCACCCACAAGATCCTCAACCGTCACCACAAGTACTCATTCTTTCACTCTCTTCAGCTGACCATAAAGAGACAGAGCAGTGCAAAATCAATAGGCATCAGCCAGCAAAAGCTTTAGCATAGATGCTAAGGCAAACAGGTATGCATGCATGTTTTTCTTAACATTTGATTTGTCTGTGTAATAATTCTCTTCCATCATTTTACTAGTCTTAAGTTGTCACTTGTATTGTTGTCATGTTTAATCAGATTGTCCAAGACGCCCTGGAAAAAACAATACAGTGATGAGGATGAAAATCCAAGATGAGACAGACTTGTGCACCCTCCATAAAGGTAAAACTCACAATACTGTTGCAAAGTTTGTTTTTTGTTTTGATTAAAGGGTTAATTTACTGAAATCCAAGTAGTCATGTACTCACCCTCATGTCATTCCTAACATTTCTGTCCCTGCATTGACAGTCTACACAAATACCACTATGATGGTTCAGAAAGTTCATAAAAAGATTGTAAAACTAATCCATATGAATAGAGTAATTTATTCTATATTTTCTGAAGAGACTTGATCGCTTTGTATGATGAACATATTGAATTTAGGCTTTTTATTCACAAACATTTATCAACACAAAAATCAAATACGGTAAATGGAAGCTCAATCATGAGAACCAGTGAGGTTCATTCTCTGTTAGCAGTGTTTGAGCTTTCACAGGAACTGTTTGTTTGCTGATCACTGTTTGTGAAGCCTAATTTCAATCTGTTCATCGTATAAGGCAACCATGTCTCGTCAGAAAATTTGGACTAAACTGCTCAATTCCTATAGATTAATTTTACACTCTCTTTATGAACTTTTTGAAGCATCAAAGTGGTAGCTGTGTGGACTCAATGGATGGACATAAATTTCTGTTTTCACTAAAGTATATTCACTTTTGTTTCAAAGATGAGCAAAAGACTTACGGGCGTGGAACAACATGAGGGTGAGTAAATGATGTTAGAATTTTCATTTTGGGTGAACTAACCCTTTAAAGTACATTTCATCATCAAAAGTTACTAGTTTATGCATTCATCGTTGCACAGAGTAATTAACTTTTTCCACTCTCTTTTCTTTGTTTAAACAAATTTTTGTTTTTGCTGTTTACAGTCCCGCACCTGCACCAGTATTGAAACCCATCTCAGTCAGAGGGAGGACCACCAGCCATACCTACTGCTATTGAGAAGGATCAAGAGCAGGATCACCTTATTCTATGTGGTCGGACAAGCTTCTCATCCCTTCTGAAGGAACCAGCTCCTTGAGTACTAAGTTCACTGTGTTTTCAACCTGTTGAGTAGGTTCTTTTCAATGTCTTTATCTTCCTGCTACACTAGTCTACAACATTGATGTTGGTCATACCAGTGAGTTGCCAAGAGTAAAGGAATTGCATGCAAAGCATTGACAAACTTGTGACAAAACATTTTTCAGAGCATGTATTTTAATTACAAAGATATTTTAAGTTGAGAGTACTTCTAACAGCCAGCATTTAGAAGTTTTTACAGGTCTTTTGACCTGCAGACTTCACATGTGTGATATGATGGTGAATTTGTATCTTTGTTTTAAGTGTCTTTCCAAGTTTAAAAATAAAGGTTCAACCGATACAACGCAGTGATGTTATTGAATATACACATGTATTTGTAGTTGAACTGAATGACCACATTTAATGACAAATCAAGGTTAATATGAACACTATATTAGTCTGGAAATAACTCTTGGTAAGCGGTTATTGACACACTGCAAGCCAACAACACCTTCGTTTTCCCTCGTTTTTTTACACCAAATTGGTGTTAATGGTGAACACTTACAGTAGTGTTTTAACTCTACGAAGTGTTAAAAAAAGTAACACTATTTAAAGTGTTAGTTTAACTATTTAGTTTGGACCTATATAAACCCTGAAAAAGTGTTGATTTTTACACTGTGAGTGTGAATTTAACACTTTCAAATTTGCTGTGTACATGTAACGTGTAACGGACACCTTAAAATAAGGTACCGAAGTAATTAATTACTAGCTGCTCAATTACATCATTAACAGTGTAATTGGATTACTGTACTCATACTCTCTCTAAAAAAAGTATTGCATTACTTCTTACTAATTACTTTCTAAATTCTATAGTAAACTCGGCCATTTGAACAATACAAAGATTGACATGAAACTGCTTTTAATTCTTTCAAATAAATAAAATAAAGTTATTCTTGAACTGACCAAATTTTTAAAGGGAAAAGGTTATGCTAAAAACTTACATTTTAAATTTAGATGTTAAATTTTGTTAAACTCACTATTGTTTTATATAGAATTGTTCTATAGTTTATATAATATCTAATGCAATTGCATCAGAAGTAACTAATTGATTACAGAAAAATTAAGTGTAATCCCTTACTTTTTCAAGGAAAAGTAATTATATTACAGTAATGGGTAAGACTTTATTTTAAGGTGTCCTTGTTACAGTGTAATTATACATGTAAATACTGAGTTGTATTAATTAACTAATGTATTTACTATGGTTAGGATTAGGATTTGGGTTTGCCTTAGGGTTACTTACGTGTAATTATGCATATTTTATTGTTATTATAATATTAAGTACACGTAACACAGACACCTTAAAATAAAGTGTTACCTAATTTTTTATTCGTTTTTACTAGTCAGATTATTACAATTAGTCAATTAGTTTTCTCTTTTTTTTTTTTTGTACTTTGAATTATTGAGAGCGATTTTGCATTTAGCCTACTGTTTCTTAACTTTTGAAAAACTTTGTAATGAACTTTTTCCAATTATAATCACACCATTCTCAATTTAAAAATACTGTGGAAAGAAACATGGTTGCAGGTTTAAACCCCACATGGGTTGATTCATGAACTATCACCACTGCAGTGCTTAATCTAACATAAATCCAGAAGAATATACTATAAAAGTTGTTTAAGCATCAGCTAAATCACATATTAGTGACAACAAACCAGAAAGAAATTGTCAATACATTTCAATATTTTAATGGATTCCAATAAAGCAGCTGCACAACCATCACTATAGGCAGTCAAAAAAAGTAGACAGTACAAAAATTACAATACCAGCTGTTCAGCAAACTGAACGCAAATGAACTATTGCCTAGTTGACTAGGCAGCTTGTTTTCAATGACAGGTCTCACTTATGCAGATGAGTTCACATTGGCTCTGGGTTGTAAATGTAAAGTTGAGGTGGAATGGGAGATCTGGTCGAGGCAGTATTAAATTAAAAAATGTCAGCAAACATTTAGGACACTCCTGGAAGCAAGCAGCAGCATTTGTTGTGAGAAATGTTGGCTAGGACAAACCTGTGGAATGTGACCAGGTTAGTTCTGCTAAACCGACGCTGGAACATCTACCGAACATTTTGGATGTTTTTGCAGAGAAAAACAAGTGGAATGTAGAACTGTTGATGTTCGCCCAACGTTACAGGACAAACTCCACCCTCTGAACAATGCTGAGCAACTGGACCAAACAGATGCAGATACCGTGATTCATAAGTCTCATCCGATGTAGATGCGATGGAAATCGTTAGCACCAAATGCGGCATTGCACTTTGGGCACTTCCTCTGACGGGTGTCGTAGCGTGTCTTCACGCACTCAAAACAGAAAACGTGGAAGCACTTTGTCAAAACAGCGTCCTTTACACGTGAATTGCAGCATGGACACGTCAACCGGGCCTGTAAAACAGAAAAAAAAAAAAAAAAAAAAGATCTTTCAAAGACATGAACACAAAACTGAACCGCCATACAAATGGACAACGTAAATGACCTTGTAGTCATTTATTTCTTCATTCAGGATCTCATCTCCATTTCGGATGTTCTCTGCAGGCTTCTTTGCCTTCTCTATCTTCCTGCGTAGTTTGGATATGTCCTCCTACGAGGTAAAAGAAACATCAGGTTAACAAAAATTACACAAATGGCCATTTTTACCATCTATTCACAAAGTATATCACTTTCTATCAACAGATGATCAACAGTATGTAGTTCGACACCATTAAACCCCTGATTAAACTGCCTTTATATTCGCTGAATCAAATCCAATATTTGCTTTTTACTAATTTTGGGGTGCTGATTTAAGGAAATAGTGACTATTTTGCTCTAGAATATTAGTCTCAAACTCAATTCCTGGAGGGCCACAGCTCTGCACAGTTTAGCTCCAACCAGCTCCAAATCACACCTGCTTGGAAGTTTCCAATAATCCTGAAGACCTTGATTAGCTGGATCAGGTGTGTTTGATTAGGGTTGGAGCTAAACTGTGCAGAGCTGTGGCCCTCCAGGAATTGAGTTTGAGACCAATGCTCTAGAACATCACTTTTTTTTAATATGGCAAAAATGCTACAAAATGTAGCGTATTTTGTATTTGTAAGGTAAAGAGGTCTTGTATTATGCCTTAATCACCAAAAAACTGATACAAAGAGATGATTCCTGTCTTCTGAGCCAGGTTACAACTGTTTGTTCAATTCTTAGTCAGCTGTCACATGTATGAAAATTCTGGCATCATTTACTCACCCTCTGCTTATTCCAAACCTGTACAGAAAAGTTTCTTTCTTCTGTTGAACACAAAAGAAGATATTTTGAAGAATGTTGGTAACCAAACAGTTGACGGTAGACATTGACTTCCATAATATTTTTTTCCATACTATGGATGTTGAAGGCTAACATCAACTGTTTGGTTACCAACATTCTTCAAAATATCTTCTTTTTTGTTTAACACAAGAAAGAAACTCACTTTCCAAAAAAACTCACTTTTTTTAGGTTTGGAGCAAGGGGAGGGTTTTCATTTTTGGGTGAACAATCTCTTTAAATGATACTTATTTGTCACTAAAACCCAAAATTTTGACTGCTTTTATTTTGATAAGTTCATCATGTACGCACCTGTGCACGTCGGGCATTGAAAGACTCCTTTTCTCGAGAAATGCTGTTCTCAACCACCTCCTCTCTGACCGCACTCAACCTCTGCTGCACCCCCTCCAGCTGAGTGCGCACCTCCTCCGAAAGCAGCACCGACTCCTGCGCCTAAAACAGACAGAGAGATTTAATGATGAGGTTTCTTTATTTGCTACTTTTCCCCACATAGCATTTGATGTTGGAAGCATACACACTGCATATATGTGAGTACATCTGCAACTGTATGTGGTTGTACCTTGCGTTTGTTCATCTCTAAACCCTGTGTGCGGAGCCCCAGCTCCCTCTCTGCAGCACTGATGGTGCCCTGCAGGAGGCGCTCTTTCTCCTCTAGCTTCCGAACCACCTGCAGCTGAGCGTCCACCTAAGAGAAAGACAGAAAAATCACATCTTATGCTCTGTTCAGTTGCACATGTGAACACTGGAGAACAGGAACAAAAGCATATGTGGAGGATTTCAGTCTTTTGCTCTATTCTGAAGTTCAAGTTCTGTAAACTTGGACCTTTAAAGATATATAGCAAAAAGTTAATAGCTGATGTAAATGTCACATTTCCCTCCTAGAAGAAAATTTATTTAATCAGTAAAGCTTATATCCAAAGTGACTTGACAAATGACAAAGTGCTGGTGGAAACTATATGGAGGAAACTGTAATTTATGCAAGTTTAAAACTTTTTGAAAGAAGAACTCCTATGATTTTTCCAGCTCTTCATGGTTTACATGAAGATATCTCTGAGAAATATACACTATATTGCCAAAAGTATTGGGTCGCCCCCTTCTAATGAACAGGTTTGACTACTTTAGTCATTTCTATGAGTACAAATCTTAATGTTAAAGCATATAATGATATTCTAGGAACTGTGTATTATAAAAAGTAAGATTTTGGAGAGCTGTTTGGACACACAACACTGTTCTTTGTGTTATAAGGCAGAAAGTCAAAAGAAAATAGATGATCAGTCATGTGGAAGAAGGACGGGTTCAAGAAACTCACCCCCACAAAGAAATTATCACCAAACAACAATGACTTGTACATATTACCCATATAGACAAAGTATTGGGACACCCCCTTCTTTTAGAACAGAAAAATGCACTCCAAATCTGTGGGAACGATGGGAACATAATTCATGTATTTAAAAATTGTATTTCCGTCTCGGTTGCAACAGTTTTGGAAGTGTCTAAAATGACTGTACCCATATGTACAAGTCATTGGTGTTTGATAATAAGTTTTTGGCTCAAGGTCTGCATTTATAGTCACACCAGAGGTGTTAAACTGGGATTAGGACTTGATCAATAATCAATCATTTTCTTTTTGAACCTTGCCTTATACACAGAGGCATTGTCATGTTAGAATAGAAAAGGGTCCTGTCCAAACTCTTGCTATAATATTAGAAGCACACAATTTCCTAGAATATCATTATATGTTTTAACATTAAGATTTGTACTCACAGAAATTACTAAAGTAGTCAAACCTGTTTATTAGAAGGGGGTGACACAATACTTTTGGCAATATAGTGTGTATGTATATATATATATATATATATATATATATATATATATATATATATATATGCTACATAAATGTCCATGACTACTAGAAATCAATTTGAAATTCTCTCATATTTCCAGGTATGACCATGGGAACCATGGGAAATTATATGCAACTCAAGCAGATATTAGGGTCAGAAATTAATGTCCCCCAAAATGGTTTTGTTTCATATGAGAAAATATATATTCTTGTCTGCCACTGATTCTGCATGAAATCCATCTTTCAGAATGCCTTGTATTTTGGATGAGGGAGATATCCAGTCAAGTTCGTTTTTGATTTGCATTTGCAGCCATAATGCAGTGTAAATGCAGACATGCCACCTCTGTGCTGCATTAAACAGTCTTTGTAAATACACCTTAACGTCACCTCAGGTGCTGCATCTGTGCCACTTCTGCAGTGCAAAGATGGATTTTGATCTCATTCAATTTGTAACGTCTATTATCTAACTATAATTGGTAAATGCATATTATACATAAATATGCATAAATATTTGACATAAAAAAGATGCACAGATTTAAAAAGGTTAAAAATATTTACCCTTGAAAGTTAAATAAAAAATGCCTCTGGAAATCCATTTAAGGATGCAAATATTACCCCTTAATGGAAAAGTTCAATTCTGTCACTGATAGATTACATACACATGTTATTATTTTTTACATTTATTATTTATTCAAAACAGAACCCCTGGAACATTCAATATTTCTCATTCATTACAAGATGGTAGTGTGACTGTGTCTCTTTATACTTCATAGTTGCAGTGTACAAATCTATGCATCTCCCTAAAACAAACAAAAGCGTAATCTGAAGTTCATATAAATAAAGCAATAGAATCCAAGCAATTCATTCAAGAATTCATTCATAAACGTAATAAACCATCTCAAAAGATGACAAAAGCACAAAACTCCAAGCCCACCCACCTGCGTTTTGAGTGTGAGCAACTGGTCAGCTAGCTCCTCTTTCTCTTCCTTGAGGAGTTTATGGATCTGGTTGGATTTGATGCGTTCGCTCATGAGTTTGAAGTTGGCATCATCTTTCTCTCTGAGCTGCTGCATCAGACGAATGTTCTGCTCCTGCATGTCCTCAAACGCCTGGCCAGTAACATCCATTTCACTCAGCAATGCGTCTTCCTCCTGAGAGAGAGAGAGACTGATTGAGAATTTTCCCGCAGAATGTTTGTCATTCATTACTCAGTAAATCACAGCTCTACCTGCTTAGCAAGAGATAGTTTCTTATTGAGTATATCGATCTGCTCCTCCACCGAGCGGATCTTTCTCAGGGCCTCTTCGTCGGCCATCTTCTTTCCTTCCCTCCGCTCCCTCTCCTCCAGCTCTCGCACCCGCTGCCGGAGCTCCTCGGCCTGCACAAACACACACAATATGAGAATAAACAGTTAATGGCTGAACTACTTCAATAAATGATTCATCTGTTGATAATGTCTTGAATTAATATGATATTCTAAAACACTGTGCTTCCAAAAGTGTACAAATTGAGCTCTATATGGTTTCTACCTCTGATTTTGACTTCTTCTCCGCAGCCATCAGTTGTACTTTATCTCTCTGTTCTTTCGGTGCCGAGCGGTACATATCCAACAACAGCTTCATCTCCCTCTGGGACTCTTGGGCTTTCCTGCATCATAATCACTTCATTACCATCAGCTTCCTTATTATCATTATTAGCACTTCCCGAAGACATTTTCACCATTATAATCAACATTTCAAGCAGAACGACTTACTTTAGCTCCACCCGCACTACTTTCAGCTGGTCCATCTCCTTGCGCTTGGGTCCTCCAATCACAGCGCAGCGTTCAGCTGCTAGGTCTTCTGATTGGCTGCTGCTGGTGCTGGCTTTCTCCCTCTCTTCTTTCAGCGCTACGCCTCCAGTGCTCCCACGAGTCACCCTCTCTCTTTCTCTCTGCTCCTTCTCTTTCTCCTTATCTTTTTCTTTCTCTTTTTCCTCCTCTTTCACTACAGTCTCTGTGTCTGTACCTGGTTCAGTCTTTACTGTTACACCTGAAGGGAAAATATGTAAACTCTTAAAATAGAAGAAAAAGATAAATCCAAATATATCAACTCTATAATGTAAAACAATACAGTGCATGTCATTAAGGCTGCACCATATGGGGAAAAAAAAAAAAACTAACACAACTTTTTTCACGATATGAAAAAAATAAAGGAATTTTCTAAAGATGTCTTGAGAATGATTAGGATGAATTTGTTAATCAGTTGAAAGGAGTTGAAAAATGACTCTGAAGACTTTATGAGAGTGAACAATTCTTTTATGGTTGAATGATTTGGGAAAAACTTGAAAAATTTGGGTTTACTCTTTACAAAAACCAACTCAAAAATCACTTTCTCTTTTTCACTTTAGCTTTTACAGGCAACATTCGCACTGTTGTCAAAATGACTAAAATAAAATTATTTTTATTGAGATTATTTTTAAGTAAAAATATTCTAAAAATAGGAAATATATTGCAATCAAATTCTATTTAATAAAAGCAAAAAAGTCAGATTTTACACTGCAAAATCACAATACTAATATTTACTGGTTAACCCAATTCTCACTATTAACTAGTTGCTTATTAGCATGCCTATTATTAACATATTGGCTGTTTATTAGTGCTTATAAAGCACATATTCTGCATGACCATATTCTACATTCCTAATCCTACCCAATACCTAAACTTAACTACCACCTTACTAACTATTAATAAACAGAAAATTAGGAGTATATTGAGGGAAAAGTCATAGTTAATGGCAAGAACTGGACCTTAAAATAAAGTGTGACCTAATTTCTTTATTTTGAAATGTTAAAACCATCAACCTTTTATTATGGCAGTTTGTCTGCAAATAAATATATGAGCTGCTGGTTTCTGAGTGAAGCGCGGCACTGTATTTATGAGCTGCATGCGTGCAAATGAACACAGTGCCACGCTTCACTGTAAAACCAGAAGCACGTATATTTACTAAATTAAAGGTATGGTTCACCCAAAAAGGAAAATTCTGTGATTAATTACTCACCCTCACAATGTCCCTACTACATTTCTGGGCCTGGAACAATTCAGTTGCATTGCTGTCTATGCAGAGTCAGAAAGCTCTCGGATTTCATCAAAAATATCTAGATTTTTGTTCCAAAGATGAACGAAGGTCTTAAGGGTTTGGAACGACATGAGGGTGAGTAATTAATGACAGAATTTTCATTTTTGGGTGAACTATCCCATTAAAGCCTTTGTTATTTGACCATTGCATTAAGCCAATAGGCCCTACATCAATACAGTTGTTAAAAAAAAATCTTATTTTGACTGTTTAGAAAAGTAACACACCTCTTCTGACCAAGCTGCACAAATTGAATTACTCACATCCGTAACACAAATGGCACATTACGAAATACGCACAGAAGTTTAATGACTAGCAGTTTGTTCAAATCCCTAACCTTAAGCGCAAGCAATTTTAATCCCTTAGCAAACACCACCAAGTAAAGATAAGAACTGAGTGTGTACCAGCGGCGCTGGGTGTAGCGGAGCCGCTATCTGGCTCTGTCTTCACAGTAACGTCACCCAACGGGGCAGGTGTATGCGGTGAGGAAGTCTCTTCCTTCACATCCATCTCTGTGCTAGACTGTGATTGGACAGCAGCATTACCTTTGGCAGCACGCAGCTATAAGAGACAGAAACCCATTATTTTTTGGTTGTATTTAAAATATTTTGTTAAATGAGTCTGTGCTCTAACCTGGTTGAGCTCTTGCTGAGCCTCTCTCAGTCTGAGTTTATATTTCACCACCTCTCCCTTCAGCTGCTGGTTATGAGTCTGCAGTGTACTGATCAAATGTCTCATCTCACGGTTTATTGGGCCTGAGAAAGAAGCAGTGTGTACTATAGAGTCAATTGAAATGCTGATCTGAGGAAAAAGAGAACAACATCATTATAGATGAGAGAGAGCAGAGGAAGTTTACCTGCTTGTTCATTAGCAGCTAATGTCTGCTCAAATTCGATCCTGAGCATCTCGTACTCCTTGCGCACCTGTGCTAACGTGTCTTCCAACTGAATCACTTCCGTACGGACCTTACGCTGTAAGGAGACTTCGTCATTCTGAAATAAACACAAAACTGATCATTTGACTCATGTTTTAATGACAATAACATCCACAAATTGTGACCCATCACTGAGGTGTACAGGCAGCCTGCCTCAATCTGGATTTGAGCTTGCATCATGTCACTCCATGTACCTCCATGTGGTCCAGCTGGCGCAGGCGGGCGGTCCTGGTCGTGTTAAGTCGAGCTTTGGTCTCGTCCAGCTGTGATTTCAGCACAAGTGATTCATTATAGAGCACAGAGAACTGAGACTGCAGACAACGATACTCAGCGCTCTCTCTGGCCACCTCCTCAGCCCTGGACAACAGCTCCACCTGAGAGAAATAATGCAAGTCTTATTAGTGAATCTGAACGATTCGAACAACATTATTCATGTAAAGTGTACTACCGTTCAATAGTTTGGGGTCAGTATGATTTCTCACCAAGACATCTCTTACCACTGCATTTATCTGAGCAAAGACACAGTAAAAACAGCAATACTGTGAAATATTATTACAAATATTACATGCAAAGCTGAATTTTCAGCATCATTACTCCAGACTTGATTTGCAAACATTTCTTATTATTATCAATGTTTTCAGGATTATCTGATAAATAGAAAACAGCATTTATTTGAAATACAAATCTTTTATAACATTATAAATGTCTTTATTTTTACTTTTGATTAATGCATCCTTGCTAAACAAAAGCATTCATTTCTTTCAAACTTTACTGTCCCCAAACTTTTGTGCAGTTTCTATGCTTTGGTGGGCTTGAAATTACTGTCTAATAATGAAAGAAAGAAAACTGTGAAATATTTCATTATTATTACTTTAACCAAACCATTTGTGACCCTGGACCACAAAACCAGTCATAAGGGTCAATTTTTTGAAATTGAGATTTATAAATCAGCTTTCCACTGATGCATGGTTTGTTAGGATAGGACAATATTTGGCCGAGATACAGCTATTTGAAAATCTGGAATCTGAGGGCGCAGAGAAACAAAAAAACTGAGAAAATGGCCTTTAAAGTTGTCCAAATGAAGTTCTTAGCTATGCATATTAATAATAAAAAATTAAGTTTTGATATATTTACGGGAGGAAATTTACAAAATATCATCATGGAACATGATCTTTA
>JAFVLL020031856.1:0-19962 GCA_021397915.2 Tor tambroides
CTTTTTTTTTTTAAGTTTATACTAGTTTGGAACAACATGAGGTTAGTAAATAATGGCAATGTAAATAAAATCTCACTTCACCACTAACCACAGTGTTCGTGCTGTTTTATGTGTGCATGTCTCATTTGGGATTTTACATCTGCAGAACTGACTGTGCATCCAGACTGCTGAACCCGGTGAACCAGGGGCCCAGTTCATCCTCGGCCGAGAAAGCATGACATGGGCCACTCATGAAGAAATCCAATCAGCCTAGAAACAATGCAGTTGTATCCCTTAATACCAAGAGAGAATATTAAAGGCTGTGTTTGGAATGGCATACTTACTGAATACTACCTATTATTTGAAGAAAAGGTAGGTAGTGTATGAAGTACACAATATGCAGAGATTTAAATAGTATGCCACATTGGTTTTGCATTTTAAATCCAATTTTCTGTTAAAAAATGGGATAGTTCTTATGGAAATGTCTTAATGGGATAGTTCACCCAAAAATGACATTTCTGTCATAATTTACTCACACTTAATTGGTTCCAAACCTGTATGAGATTCTTCCTTTTGCAGAACAAAATGAGTATGAAGAACACTGGAGTCAAAAACATTGAGACATTTATTAATATATTTCGTCAATATATATCTCTGGTGTTCATTTTTGAACTATTTTTGACTCTTTTTTTTTTTTTACATCACTTTATTGACTTTATATATATTTAATATATTAAATAAAGACAATAATGGGATGTTAAGAAATAGTTAATATTGTGGTTCATTTCTTTGTAATTATTTGTGAAATTTGTTTCAAAATTAATCCTACACTATTTTTTTTTTCAGTGTATAAAATATTTCCAAACGTATTTAAAGACTAATGTGAATTTCCTCTCAGGAATTCATAGAAAGGTAAGTAAATCTGTTTCCAGGTACAGTATTAAAAACACAGTATAAAATATAAAAAGTATAAAAATTTCAGGTGTAAAAAAATGTAAATGTGCTTATCACTAAATGTAAAAAAATTAGTGATGTCAAATGATTAATCCCGAAGTTTTTGTTTACATAATATATGAGGGTGTGCTGTGTATATTTATTATGCATATATAAATACACGCATATATATATATATATATATATATATATATATATATTGAAAATATGTATTTACATGTTTATATTTATATTCATATAATCTATATTATACATAAATATATTTAATATATAAAGGTAACATTTTTCCTAAATATATACATGCATGTGTGTGTATTTATATATACATAATAAATATACACAGCACACGCAAATGTATTATGTAAACAAAAACTTTTATTTTGGATGTGATTAATCGTGATTAATCATTTGACAGCGCAAAAAAACATATAAATACCTCATAAATGTTGCATTCAATGTTAATCTCTAAATGAGATGTGTGTGTGTGTGTGTGTGTCAGTCATTAAGTCTCTTGTATACAGTCCTCCACGTTATAATAGAAAGGCTGACTGAAAGTATTGCTCTTGTTTTTCTTTTGTGTATCTAGTATTCTTTACTTCTTCTCAATGGCTTTTCTTTTTCTTTTTGTCTCTCTGGCCCTCCCCCAACTCTCTCCCTCTCCGTCATTCTTACGTCTGTTTAGTTTGTCTTCTTCCATTCATCTGTGGCTTAAGACCTCTGTCTCTCAGACTCCTCGAGGCACTCACGTCTCTCCTCCCCCTCTATTCTCTCTCTCCCTCTTCCTTCATTCTCTTCTTCCCCTCTCCTCTTGTCCTGGTCTCAAAGGACATAATTAGGCAGCATATTCAGACAGACACATTTATGTCTCCACAATAGCCTTCTCTCCATCTCTCGCTGCATGTCTTTCTAAAGCCTGTTAAATGGCATGGAATAAGAATCAGTGAATGTGTCTGCTTAATTAGAGCAATAAACATCTTCCTTCATGATTGACTCTTCCAAAAGAAGAGTGAGGCAGACTAAATGTATTATGATGGATACGCTGCAAGACATAAGATATTGTGTGGAGGAATGTTTTAAAAATGTTTTCTATCTATCTATCTATCTATCTATCTATCTACACTCTTAAAAATAAGGTTGTTCATGTTTCTATGAAGAACCTTTAACATCCATGGAATCTTTCCATTGCACAAAAGGTTCTTTATAGTGAAAAAAGGGTCTTTAGATTCAGAAAATGTTCTTCACATTATAAAAATGTTTCTGGATGTAAATTGTATACACAACTGGTTTTTAAAATATAAAAATATGCAAAAATATCTATTTTATGTAAAGCATTTCAGGGTGACAGAGATAGCCTTGTCAGGTTTATTCTGGTAGAATGACCAGCTTACTTTATAATATCGCTTATGTACTGTTATGGTGTGTCATGTTGTTTGGATTTTATTTTTTATTTCTTTAAATCCAATTTCATGTTAAGTTTTGGTAGTTCAAATAATGTATCAAGAAAAAGATGATTAAAAAAATGAGAAAAAAAGTGTTTGTATTACATTGGAAACCAAGGCTATAACCATTATCCACATATAGGGGGACGAATCTCGTCCCTCACTGTTTGATCAATAATTTTTTTAACTGATTTGTCAATCTTAAATATTTGGTTGCATCCTTTATGAAAATGGAAAGTGTACTGCATTGTAGGAGACAATACCAAGTGCAATTTGCATTTCAGCAAATGTAGAACATCAACCTACTCAACCTTGACCTGTGATTGGCTATTGATTGTTCTTGATGTGGACTCCTGAGAATTCATTTGGACTGAATTATTGATCTTTTGGCTTTTTTTTTATTGATGTCAACATATAAATTGGACATGCAGCTGAGATAGTCCCCTAATTGCTTAGGATAAAAGCATCTGTCAAATGCAAATGTTGGCAAACCAACAGTTAAAGTAAATTTCCCATGTCTTGTGCTTTATTGATTGAAAACTAACAGTCATTTGAAGGTTTAACAATTATTTTTGGCCCCCAGGTCCACAGCTTCTCCCTGGCACTCTGCCTAGACACACTGAGACCGTGTCTATTTTGCTATAAGTTTAGCATGTAGCTTTGAAAAACATGGTTGTTTAAAATGTATGTCCAGTTTCTGTATTAAGGCTGATGTGTGTGTCTAATTTGTCACATAATTGTGCTTAATGTAATCAAACTTATCTCAGTCAGTTTGTTAATCTAAGGACATGCTTTTAACCGCTGCCAACACATACTCATTATTTGGTGAAGGCGTATAATGAGAAAATCAGGACATTGGGAATTACCAAGAAGAGTGGAACGTTTTGTCCACCTCAGGTTTGTGTGTGTGTGTGTGTGTGTGTGTGTGTGTCCGTGTCCTCGGTTTAAGTTGGACAGGGTAATTTTATACTGTTTTGAGGAAAACTAAACATCAAAAGGTCAATCAAAACATACTCCTTCCCCCTACCACACACACGCACTCCTTTACTCATACAAACATTTGCAATGAAAAAAACAGCTTTTAAACAATTACAATGTTCAGCAGTGCTATTTTCCAAAATTATGAAAATTGTCTTTAACGAAACAAAACAAATCTTAAAATAAGCACAGATAGATAGATAAATAGACAATATTTAGGCCCACGTCATGTCGTACAGACCGACTGTTTGTAATCAGATGTCCAATTCACGAACGAGTCACTCTTTTGAGTCAGTTCTTCTCATTGAATCGGAAAACTGGGTTAACAAACAGCTAACGGTTAAAGAATCGATTCGAGTTTCAGTCTGAATCATTTAGGCAGATCACATGCTGAATCTTTTGTTGAGGTTTCTCAACAGAAAGAAGCTGGACATTTTAGAACACGGAAAACGAGAGTGTTAGATAAAGTGGATACCCTGCAAACATGCACCTGCGGGGCCCATGCTGGCTTTTTGCGGGCACAGTGGACTAGGGCCAGCCCACACCAAACCTAAACAGGCCCAGTGTGGGCTTGCCCAGGTGAGGCCCACAGCTTTGGACTCACCGTGGGCTCTCTGTGAACAGCCCACACTATGGGACTGCCCACATTAATCCAATGATGGCCCAGTGTGGGCCAGCCTGTTCGGGCCCAGAGCAACTTTTGTACCTTTGGGCCCATGCAGGTTTTTGTGTAGGCAGCCCTGTAATGCAACTAGGAGAATACAAACAACATTGACTGGCCATTCTTTAGCCACTCAATTGAACTGGAATGGCTCAAACCAAAAGACACCTTTTCAGAACCTGTTGTTTCAAATAGGCCAGGGATCCACAAATCTGGCTCACGAGATACACTTTCCTGCAGAGTTTAGTTCTAACCTTAATCAAACACACCTGAGCATGCTAATCAATGTCTTTAGGATCATTAGAAAATCACAGTTGGGTGAGTTTGATAAAAGTTGGAACTAAACTCTGCAGTAAAGTGGGTCTCACGAGTCATATTTGAGGTGCAACAGACATGAGCCTGTTAATAATAATTTTGTGGGCAGTTTTCTTCCTTACCACTAGGGGTGCTAGGGTGTTTTAGGTTTCCTTAAGTAAAGCCATGTGGGTAGAGGGAGTAGCAATAACAAGCAGCAGTAGCCAGCATGGCTCACCTGCTGAGCACATTGTGCTGTGTCCTGGTTGGGAAATGTGTCATTTCAAGCCCAGTCTAAAGTAAGGAGTTGATTTTGCAGAGATGTTACATGTATGTATGGCCTATGTTTGGATTGATGCTAAGAGTTTAAGACAGTGTATTTGTATGCATTTTAGAAGGACTCTTTATTGGTGAGGTCACCACATCATGGTCCAGTTTGAATATGGATTTAAAGTTCTTTTCGATGTGGGACCATAGTCTGGACTATTTTTGACTGTTCCTGGTTAGGAAGAGTCTGGTGTTTGAGAGCTGTGGCGTGTTTTCATTACAAGAGGCTGGATTATTCATTTGCTATTAGTAACTTCAGCTACAGACAGTGTTTAGACATTTATGCACTACAGATAAGACTTTCGCACACATCAACTTTCACATGACGAAATCCTACAATCTTACATTGCTTTGTTTGCTTTCTTCTTCTTTTTTTTTTTGTTCTTTTGTGTATTTACATTTTTGGCTATATGTAGCTGTATTAACCTGAACTGAATGTTTTCTATTTTGTATTTAATAAATTGATTTGAAATCCCTTTGACTACTGTACATTTTTGACAATACAGACATTAGTTATGTGGTGACTGCATCCATTTCAGATGTATAATAACTGTTTTTCCCAAAGACTTAAGTTATAGTAGCTGGAAAGTATTGATAGTGAAACAGATGTATTGTTGTTGATTAATAATGCGTGCCCTGTGTGGGCCTAGTGAGGGCTGCCCGTGCAGGGCCAGCACTAAGGGGCCAACGTTTTGCCAATGAGCAAATTCTCACGGGCCCTGCGCTGGCAGCCCACTGGGGGCCCTTAGGCTAGCCCTAAGTGGGCCTGTAAAGGGCCACCACAGGCTTGTTTGCAGGGTATTTACCTACAAACAAGTGAAAGAAAAACTCCTCTAGTTTGCTATGGATGAAGAAAGTATTTAGGATCAAAACCTACCTGAGCTACTCTGTACTGAAGGTAAAGACACTTAACGATCAAAATACTATCAAAATACCACTACAAACAAAAGTACTTAAAGTAACTTTACCAAAACAACCATTGTAGCATTATGTTGTTGTTTACATACATGCAATCATTCATACCATATTTAAAACCACTGCATACAGTGCACTAGTGGTACTGTAATTTGACAAACTTGAAGTAACGTAACTTATGTAAGTTACGTTACATAAGCTACGAGTTTAAGAGGTCTAAATTTGTGAAGTATGTACCGTGGGATGTAGGCCTATTGTATACAGTACTGCTAATGTGAGAAGCATAAATTATACAAACATTTATTTTCTGCCTGTTTGAAGAATCAGTGATAAGTTCAACGGTGATGGATGGCATATGTTTAAATTAGAGTTTAGCAGATAAGAAGCTGAAGTAACTTCGTAATCATGGTGCAGTACACACTTTTAAAAATAAAGGTGCTTAAAAGGTTCTTCACAGCGATGCCATAGAGGAACCATTTTTGGTTCCACAAAGAACCATTCAGTCAAAGATTCTGGTCCCACTTTATATTAGGTGGCCTTAACTATTATATACTTACATAAAAAATAAGTACAATGTACTTATTGTGTTCATATTGTATTGCAAATCACTTTGGCTGTTATTGAGGTGGGATATGGGTAAGGTTAGAGACAGGTTTGGTGGTATGGGTAGGTTTATAAGGGTGGGTTTAGGTGTAAGGGATGGGTCAACAGTGTAATTATAAATGTAATTACAGAAATTAATTACAGATGTGATTACATATAGGTATGTTTAAAAATATAAGTACAATGTAAGAACATGTATGTACACAATAAGTGCATTGTACCAAATGATTAATTTAAATGTAAGTATAGTTAAGGCCACCTAATATAAAGTGGGACCAAGATTCTTTAAAGAACCATCTCTTTCTTACCTTTTTATAAACTGAAGAGCCTTCTTTTGCCACAAACAAAGAACGGTTTGTGAAATAGAAAGGTTCTTCAGATGTTAAAGGTTCTTTGTGGAGCCATTTAGACAAAAAAGGTTCTTCTATGGCATCGTGAAGCACCTTTATTTTTAAGAGTGCAGATTATATAAGAAACACTGACAGGCATTTATGCAGTGTAGTATTTGAAATATTGCACATCCATGTACTGATCAAACAGTTTGATCTTACTTTATATTCTTCATGTCATTGTTTTCAGTTACTGATGAAATGGTGTTTGATGCACTGTATATTATGAAATCAGCCTTACAATTTTACATTTATTTACAATTGACTGATAAGCAATTTTTCTGCATCTCAAGTAATTGGGTAGGTAAAGTGAAATCCAAGAAAACTTGACAAGTCTTGCAGCGTCTCGTGGTACATTCCAAACTATTTTAAAATGCATTTGCTAAGTCTTTTATAGTTTTGTTTGAATATTATTTTAATGAGCTCAAATTAATTTACAGACTATCCATTTGTCACACAGCAGCATGATTTAATATAAACTAGTGGTGATTAACATTTTGGAAAACTTTGGAATGGTGATACCATAGAAATATTAAAATAAAATCTTGATGTTAGTCCAAAAAAAAAAGTCCACGGACACTGTATCAGCTACCCAAATAAGAAGTGAAATAGCATTTGAAGATATTAGAATAATGAAATTAGCCTATCATGTCATTGGAAGGGTATTGATGTTTGTTTAAGAGTTTGATTGAATGAAGCTTTCAGGAGGTTTACTCTGACTTATTGGTCAAGTGAGCTGTCTGTTAAGGACTCATTACCCCTCTGTGTGGTCTGTGTTTGTGTGTGTGTTTGAGGGGGCGAGGGTTGATTCAAACTCCCCAACACTAATCTATGTCGTCAGGACTCTAAACACAGATAATGAGATTCGCCTCCCCCTTAATGAGACTGATAATCACTGTTTGACAACCACCTCACGCTAATTGTCAGCAGCTGTTTGTGTATTTGTAAAGCTGTGTTGTGGTGGTAATTAGGACTAATGTTAACTAAAGAGACAGACAAGCTTTATATAGTACTTGTCTAACACAAACATACATCTACAAACTACTCAAGATGATTGCCATGTTACAAAGTTTGTAGAGGAATGTTTTCTGAGATATTTTAATTAATATTTCAGTATTTTCTTTTATAATGACACGGCCAGCTTAATCAGTTTCTGATTAAGTTTTCTAAATGACACTTATTTGGTTGACAAAAGATTTCACGTTCAGGTAATTTCACCCATACCCTTAACAGCTCGACATCAGGTAGTCAGATTTTTTTTATAGTCAGTATGTGTTCTGCACTAAAATCAACTATAATATAGTTCTGAACTATAATCTAGTTTCATTTGGATTGACAAAAAGCAAATAATACTCCCTTTAGGAAAAAAATTAACATTTTTATTAAAATAGTCATTTTTAACTTGACAATCTTGAAATTATATATTGTGTTTTTATAGTATTTCATAGTATTTTACAGGTTCAACATTTTAAAAAAAAAAACTTTATTTTTTGACAGATTTTCTGTTTTAGTACACACAAATAGAGAATGTAAACCAAAATATCTATGACAAGACACTCACGTTGACAGAAAAAAAGAAATTGGGGTAATAAAATAAAAAATTAACAACAACAGTTTTATGAGGTCTTACAGGAAAGCAAGAACCGCATGGTGCAGATATAAGTTGAGGTGCACTTTGGAAGTCTAACCATTGCTTGTTTGAAGTGTATAACAATCCCATTTCCTCCAATAATTTTCCCCTTTGTTCTTCTGTAACTGAAGGGAGAATGTCTTTTTTTTTCCATAGAGCATATTTGACTTACAATACTTAGAATAAGATCCATAGGGTGGGCTTATCTTGAGCCAACATTTAGTAACTCCTTTCTTACATGCAACTAAAATCTTTAAGAGATAATCACACTTAGTCAAACCCTCCGAAGTGACCCCTAGACACATAAAAAAGAGAAGGACTGATGGGGCAATGCTGTCTACATCCTCTTTGTAAAACTTTTGAATTAGACAGACTGCCATTCATTTTTATCCTAGCTGTTGGTGATGAGTATAGTGTCTTCTTTATACATTGTATAAATTTTTTATTGAACCCAAATCTATCCATAACTTAATAAAGAAATTCCCAACCAACAGAATTGAAAGCCTGAGAAGGATCACATTATTTTTCCTTTTATTGATATAGTCAATAAGGTAGATTCTAAATGTTTGAACGATTTCAGAAGACTAAACACAAAGATGGAAAAAATTACATTGTTGCTACTAGCTGAGCTACATGAAGCTTAATATTGTTGTTTCTTGTGGATTCATGAGAAATTTGACTTTGCATCATTGAAGCACAAATACAAGCACGAAATGACTCTTAAATTCAGTATTCTTAATATTAAATGAGGTTTGATCAATGCATTAATGAAGCAGTAATGTTTGTTAAGCAACATCATGATAAGCAAATTTTCAGTTTTCCTGATACTTTTTGAATTAATCAGCTTTCATTTGTTGAGGACATCTCCTGGCCATCAAGGCAAGCACTTGCATCCTTTTGATTGTATGTTCCTTGACTGCGCTGTGACTGTAAGGCACTAACAACCTTCTTCATTTTCATAATTTTCAGGGCAACAGTCTTCATTCGCTTCTCTCTCTCCACCATGATGCCGTGCTCTGTTTTGAGCAAATTTTCTCCTTTAGCAATCTTTTCCAGGATAAGAGTTTCTTGTTTCATTTTCTCGAGTCCAACAATGCGGTCCTCAAAGCCAGGACTTTTCTCCTTTTTCTCGGTTTTGATCAGGATTTCAAGATATTCGGCTATGGAGAGAGATTTTGGCTGTAATGCAATTTCATCTAGTCTTCTTAGGCAATTAGAGGACAATTTGATCAACTTCATGAGTTTGTCCTCAATTCCACTGAGTTCCTTTTCCAGTGCTTCAAGCATTTGCTTTGTGTCCATGAACTTTCCTTTAGCAGCCATGAAGTTGTCTTTCAGCTCTTTAATGGTTTTTGTCTCTATTTTTGTTTCATATGTCCACATGAAATTTTCCCTTGAATGAGCAGAGTAATGGCAGTTTTCAGGGCAGATAATGCAGTGGTCATTCTCCATCACAGCACAAGTTTGCACAGCATCTTCTGCAGGGAGGAAGCAGTTGGAGTGGCATGTGAAGAAGCAGGTGTTGCAATTCATGGTAAAACAGTTCACAGGGGTTCTGTTTGCTTTCATCACCTCTACCTCTTGTTCAAAATTCTCATTTTGTGCCATGTTGTCACTCTCATTTTCCAAACATTGCTTGAATTTTTTAATCTCACTCAGTTTAGAGAGACCAGCAGTTATTTGAGGGGTCACACTCTCAACAGCTTTCTGAAGACGCTCTCGTTCCTCCAAGACCTTTATAGTCTGTGTCAGATCTTTACTTTCAGTGGCCCCCAGTGCCTTGAAAAATGCCTTCATTTGCTTAAAGGTTGAGTCCCAGACAAATGCTTTCATTTTCTGACTGGAATCATTTGAATCACTTGAATCATCTGAATCGTCTGAATCATCTGAATCATCCTCAGAACTTGTAGATTCTGCTTTTGTATTTGCGTACAACGCTGAGTTGTTGAACTTGAAATGGGTGGGCTGTCCCTTTTTATTCTTTTGACAGGGCAGATCTGCTGCTTTAATGGCTTCTAAAACTGGTTTGTCATCACTATCTGCAAATGTCATCATAATCAGTATGTTCTCTGCAATGTCTTTGCCAAAAATTTGTAAGATTGAGTCAAAGATATACCTCTGATTGGCACTAAGACGGGGAAGAGAGGCCTGTACAACAAAACAGACAGCATCAATGTGATCGATTCCCAAAGGGCTGCAGAGAAAGCTTTTGATCTGCTCTTTAATCAGTTTATCATGCGCGATTCCTCTTGTATCACCAAATCCAGGTGTATCTACGATTGTGAGCGAATAGGGAATTTGAAAGCCAGGTTGATTGTACAGCTCATAAGATGAGACATTAGATGTCTGACTCTCGGCCTGTGTGCGATTGGTCACTTCATTGATTAGTTTGAAGCGATATGCATCCTGCCACTTTACACCCAGTATGTAGTTGACCATCACATTGATGAGCGTGGTTTTTCCTGCACCTGTCGCTCCCAAGAGAAGAATTACTTTGTTTTTTACATCCTCCACTTTTCTTCCAAAGACATACTGATGAAAATCTGTGTTCTCTGTAGTTTTTTTGTATAGTGTCAGTTTATGAATTGAAGGATTCCCCATGTGTATACATGAAGAGTGATTCATGAACAACCAACTTCCAACCCTGCCTGACTGTTTACTCTTCAAACATGCAGAAAACACAGTTTCAGGACTGGGGAGACTCATTCCATCATTACCACAGTTTGCAAAAACTCTGACTGTGTAAATTGTGTCTTCATTCAGTCCATGAAGAGTGCACTCCCTGTTTGTAGATTTCACAGACTTCCAAGGCTTTTCATTTTCCTGATCCTTTATGCATTCTCTGAACTCCAACACGTATCCAGTGACCAGAACATCCTCACCTACAGATGTAGGAACATCCCAGACTACAGTTGCAGACTCAGATTCTACTTGTTTTACTGTAGGTGCTCCAGGAGGAGCACATGGACGAGTCCTGAAGAATGATGTTGTGTCACTTGTCAGACTTACTCCTGGATGACACACAGCCTTGCAGGTAAAACAATATTCTTTATGTGGTTTTAACTGCTTGACGGTGGCCTGATCAGAAACCCCATCAGTACACATCTCTGTCCATTCAGAGCTTTGTGCAGACTGATATGAAATACAGTACGAGTCCACACAGCTAACACCGCGGTCAGGAGGTTTGATTTGCAAATGTATGCAGTCATGCTCAGCACTCAAGAAAACCGGCATTGGTGGTTTTGAGGGAAGCTCATACTGTGAGCTGACGAGTCTCCCTCTTTCATAGACATGAATTGAAGAAGCAGTACTGAGTTCATCTGGGATTGATGCAATGCAAAATTCAATGTTCGTTCTTTCTTTATTGGCTTCTTTGAAATCTAGGAAGGCCTGTATGGTTTCCCTGGTCAATGTAGTTGTATCTCCTGATGAAAACCATTTCAGTGTCTTCTTTGAAGAGTTTTGATCATAACTTATTTGCTCTCCATTGTTACAGGATTGTGCCTTCAGATAATTCTCCAAGTCTGAAATGTATGGTTCATTTGTATTTAAGGAGGTGAGTGCAAAAGCTATCACATATTCATTGTAAGATTTCATTAATACCTTGTCCAGGTCATTGCTAGATGAGAGAACAGAGACATCTTTCATGATGTCACAGTACGACCTAACAACATTCATCTCTTGCTCTCTGTCTTTTAAATACTCAGTCATTAGTTCACTTTGAAATGGTGATCTGTTAAAATAATCAACAAGCTCCCGTTCTTCTTTTTCTCCACCCCTTATAGATGGAAGAAGCTTGCTGAGATATTTTTGAAAGCCAGTTTTGTAGCTGGAGCAGAGGTGTTTAAATTTTCTGAGCTTGGCTGTAATTTCAGGGAACTGAATGGCAATACTGTCCCTCATCATATCTTGAGATTGAATGTCACAGTTATGCAGTTCATCCATGATTCGTTGGACTCGTTGTATTAGGCTAACACTGATCTCCCTGACTAACTGAGCAGCTGCTGAATCTAGTTTTTTCAGAGGGTAAAGCCATGCGGTCATGGGCACTGCATTCTCTCCATGTTCTCCCAACAGTTTTGGTAGCTCTGAGTACACCTTGATGGCGTCTATGTAGGAGACTGGATTGTCTTCCAAAGCAAAATCCCCATGAAAAGTGCAGCTGAACTTGTTAATTTTCTCTTGTTCTAATTCACTTATTGTTGAAGATGCCTGACCCTCCATAGATATTGATGGTAACTTGTTGATTGTTTGATTAAGGTCTTCCTGTATCTCTTGATAATTTTCATTGGGCAGAACTTCACGATCAAAAATAAAGAACGCCTGAGCTCCATACAGTAGAGCTGTAACAACATGCGTGGCCGAGCCCTCCTGAAATACACTGCAATGCTTTACATTTCTTTCTCCAAGGTGCTCCATAGTTAACTGTTCAAAATGTGAAGTTGTCTGATACTGTAAGGTGACTCGAGACTGATGTTTGGACTTTTTCATTTCATTTAAATAGTCTGCTGATCCTTTCACACTTACTAATCCACTCAGAAAGCTGGCTTCAAGAGCTTCAGAGATATTAAGAGCTTTTACTTTGTCTTCAGTTGAATCTGAGGCAATGATTTTGAAGTCAGTGTGTGGTTGTTGCCGTACAGTGATATTCTTCTCCAGCATCTCAGCATCCCAAAGAGATTTTCCTTTGAAAACATAACAAAAATATTATATACCAAGGTCAAAAATATATTTTTCCATTTATATTTGCCACTTGGGTTTGATTTCAGGGGCATTTGTTTTTTTTGTTTGTTTGTTTTTTACGTTTGTTGTAGTGCTGGGCAATATACCTATTCAGACAGTAAACCGGTTTTAATTACTCACATGGTATTATTTATTTATTTTTATTTTTTTTTAAACGTTATAGCAATACAAGTGGTTAAGCAACGTAGAGAGCATCGTGAATTGAGAAGGGATCCCTGTTAACTGCATACACTTCTGACTAATGGTTGGAGGACTAGAGCAATTAATAATACACAACTAATTCTTTTACTGGGCAAATAAACCAAATGTAAATGGCCATTAACCGAAGTCAGAGATGCTGAAGATGAACGCAAGAGGAGAAAACTTTACCATGCATAAAATATTGGAAGAAAATCCTAAATACTGAATTCTGGGTGGGGGTTTTTATGAAGGTATCTCTAATGGGAACTGGCTGCCTTCAGAGTTTAGGTGGTAGTTTCTTTTCATCTTCCATGTTATGCATATTAATGTAGTATTTAAAAGCACAGGGTTGCAGCTGTAACCAAGGAGATGCTGTATTGATGTTCCATAAGCGCCACCTGCTGTCGGAGAGTGAATTTGTGTTCTCATGCAGACCGACTGCTGTTTTTTTCCATTATGTAGCATAATTTCACAAAACTAAGGTCAGACCAATCTCTTATATTTTGAAATTGTACAGTTTTAACTTACATCAAAAATTGCTCATGCTACATGTGGCATGTTTGTTTGGATCGTGATTAAAATGCAGTGATTCTGCAATGATTACATGCATTCTGATGGGTGGGTACAGTCAGGGAAAATTATAAACCGTGAAACCGCTAGAATCCTAAGAAAAACTGTGATACAGATTTTTAGTCAAAATGCCCAGAACTACATTGTAAATTTTGAGTCAAATACTTGCATTTATTCAGTGAATTCATTAAATAAGAATATAGGCCAGTGGTTCCCAACCTTTTTTAACTCACCAGCCCCACACAACCAAACATATGTTTCCGCGACCCACTACAAAAAAATAAATAAATTTAAATTCACCCGCTATTTGTGTCGGGCAGGTAAAATGTAATTTTCACCAAGTGTGTGAGGTTTTCCAGCCTTTGCGGTGAGCTTTGCAACATAAAATGCCTCCACTCTTATGCCTCACTCCCGTGTCCACACCAGACGCTACGCAATGTGACGCGACAGAGTCAATCAAATATCACAGCCAATCAGAAGCATAGACACTCACTGCACTCCCAACAAAATGGACAAGTTTATATTCTAATTTTATAAATATTAAACCTTTTTAACATTGTTAAAAGAGCACACTGAGTGACTGATACCATCACAGTTTCAAACGTTTATTTTTCCTGCTTTGCCACTCTTTATGTTTGTTCTCAAAAAAACTCAGTTGGCTTGGATGCATATTTGCCATGTTTTGCCTCAGAATGCCTTTGCCTTTGTTCGGTTTCAAACCTTCATTTGACAAGACGAGCATACTACACAGAGTGGTAGCTGTTCGTTCTCTGCTCCTACACATGTAAAACCTAGCGCTAGAAGTCACTACTATAATTTTCTTAGCTTAGGTTTATTTTGAGCCTTTTCAGAGTCAGCCTTACTTGTAGATGAAGAAACGTCTGTATTTGTCTTTTTCAGTGATGCCGTTGACAACCATTTGTCCATGTTGAACAATGAATGCATAGTAACGGTTTATTATTTATTTCTCATTATTTAACTATATATAAAATTTTGATATTTAATTCCGACTAGACATTTTTACATATATTAACAACAATATTACTATTATTTCCATTAATAATAATTGCCAGCCCCCCTGCAATACTGTTGCGGCCCACAGGTTGAAAACCACTGCTGTTACCAGTGCAATTTTATCAACATAACCGCAAAAGTCATCTTTATATTGCAAAGGTGGCACAGAAGCTGGTTAATGCTGTTCAAGGGTGGCATATAGAATGTTCCCCATCACTGCAACAGTCATCATTTTGTATAGTGCAGTCAACTTCTGCATGCTCACAAAAATGTTATAATCAAAGAGGCTGTCTACACTTTGCAACGAACCTCCTACTTAGCTACATTGTATCTGCACTTTTTTGATGAGAGAATTATTGAGAGTGCAGAATAGTTTTCTAAATATCTGGCATTTCAATGTATTTTTACATCACCAGTCATTAATTTAAACACCTCTGATTGTCCATTAAATTCATGTGCTAAATATATATGTTATTGTTCTAATACTACAAAAACAATGCATAAAAAGAAATCTTTAAAGCAATGTGAGCAGATCTGATTGTAATGCAGCTATCAGTACTTTTCATTCAATCTGTTTAAATAGATTTAGTGTAATTTAATTTGCAGTTTTTAAAAATTTTTATTTAACCTTGCCATTTCTGTTCATTTTGGTGGCATTTTTATGTCTTTGCCAATTTCCATAATAGCTGCTGGTCTGAACAGTAACATAGAGCTAACGTATATAAAGGCATCATTTCATTAGTGAAATTGTCATTACCAAGATATTTTGAAGTCCGTGTGCTTTTGTTACCTGGAATGAGAGCGTCTCTGCGGCAGTCATACAGCAGTCCTAATTGAAAAGGTCGGCCAAGACAAGCCAGTTCAATTGTCTCAGAGTCAGACATCTTTTGAGGGAAGAATCTGGTTGTGGAATCTATGCTGAAATTTGATGTTTGATTCTAAAGATGATAAAAAAACACAAATGTGTGGGTCAGTCATCCATGGTTCAGAGGTTTATTAAAAGGCTGAAATTAGTCCAATTACAAATGTACAATTTTCATAGGAAAACATGACATACAAAACATAACATGAATGTCCACTCCCCTGAAGCTCAAAAAAAAATTATTTGAAAAAAAAACGATGCCTGATGAAGACTTAATTGGTCAAAACTTTGCTTCTAATTCCTATAAAACATTTCTGGAGATTCCATTTCAGCGTGCAGGCATAGTTTGGCATGTTTGGCCTAAAATTACTAGTCTCTTTATAACATTTGGGCCACACAAAGTTGAGTAATTCCTACTGTAGGACTTCTGTTTTACCAACGCACTGCAGTACTGTTATAAAACTGTTAGCAAAGGTATCTGAGACATTTGGGGACAGCACCACAAGTAGTTAAAAATGTAACACTGATTCTTTCTTTGGTCTGGTCTCCTTAGATTTCATGTGTTGTGTTAAAGTACAGTGATACCATGCAGAATTTAGGTCTAATTAAGCACAAAAAACTGATGAAAGGTGTTTTTTTTGGAAACACTTTGTGTTTGTTTGTTTTTTATGTTTATTTAGAATATTTAATATTTGTTGACAGAATTTATTTTATATATCCAATGACTTTATTTGAAGCTATGTAAAGTTTAGTTGGAATATCTTTATGAAAAGTAAGGTAATCTTTAAGATATCACTACATGTTCATTTAACCTATTTTTACTTACAATAGTTCAAGCAAATATTATTTCAACTGTTTATTCACTGATAAAAATGATTTTTTGGTTAAGTAAATACTACATAAAAACAACTGTAATTTCTACATTAAATAATTTAGTTCAGGCAAAAATTAAAAAATTAAAGTAAATTCTATATTAGTACTCAATTTAAGCTTGTAGAAATTAAAGTTTGAACTTATAAGTATATTTTACTTGGAATTGTTTTTTATGTTTACAAAGGATTCTTTAAGTAAATATCAAAGTCATGATCCTGTTGTTCCCATCATACACTTGGGCATGAATAATAATAAGGTTAACTTTTTTTTTTTGCTGTTTTTGAGATGTATTTACACTGTTTTATGGTTGCTTTTGTTGTTAGGTTTAGCAACTTACTGTTTTGGGGCATCTGGAGTTGATTTTCTACTCAAAATGACCCATTCATACTCAAACACTATCCACTGATTGTCACCATCATTGTGTATGGTGTACCAAGTATTGAGGTCTCTGTGTTCATTTGGGTAGCAATTCTATTGAGTAGACATATTATCTTAAACGGATAACAAGATGTCTACTTGCTTACTTACATGTTTCTGAGTGAATCACATGCTTTAATAGCATGGTTGTTATCCAGTGCTACATCCATTGAGTAAATTTTAGAAGCCATAACAGAGTAAAATGAACTTAAATATTGCAGATTCAACTTAAAATAATTAAGTAAAATGTACTCATCAAACTCTAACTGGCCATATTAAATTTACTTATTTCTTTTGCTAATTTTACCTAACTTAGTTAAGTAGACTTTACTTAATTAAATACTTGCATTTTACTTAAAATTGATGTGTGCAAAAACTTGCCAAATAAAAATTAAGTAAATTTACTTATTGTTTTTTTCAGTGTTACAACTAATAGCATATATGTGAAATTTAAAAAAAAGGTTTTCAAAACATTTTTTTGCCCTTCTATCATCTATAGCACAACTGTACATACAATTTATTTATGTTTCAAATTATTTTTCTTTTTCATTTTTTTATTTATATTTACATATGTGTATTTTTTATTCTCATCTTTTTTATTGTCTCTGTGTCATTGTTGTCTCTGTGAACTGGAAGCTTATGACACTAAAACAAATTCTTTGTATGCGCAAGCATACTTGGCAATAAAAGCTCTTTCTGATTCTGATTCTGAAAACTTAACAAAAGACTGTATATGAGGGACCAAATCTTATTTTCAAAGATTTAACTTATTTCAAGATGAACTCATCCACAACTAATCATGGCTATACTGTACAGATAGAAAATTAATTTTACAGTATTGTAATTTAATATTTTTTTGGGATCTCAGTTCTCTGCACTAAATAGAAGGGGTTTGCAATGTTGTGAACATGCAGATAAAAAACACTACTTGCCTTAATTTTTTTGTTTAATAATTATAAATGCAAGTTTTAAACAACATGGTCAGTCAAGTGACAACAGAGAAAGTAGTTACCTTAATGCAGTTTCTCAGATGATCCACTCAATAGATATTATTACAGAGGCTCACATGAAGTAGACCAAATGCCTGTTATGCTCCAGAGCAACATCCACTTTTACCCCTAATAAAACTGATATTAGCAAATCAACTGCAAGCAACATACCCCTTTTCCAATCTACATTATTCCAAAATGTTTTTCTGCTTTTAGTCTGAGATCAGAAACGGTTCATCAATGAATAAACACTGCAGTTTTATAGAGTGAGGTAAAGCCACTCCTTGCAACACGATAACTGGACTGGCCACAAGTCCCTAAAAAACCTATATGTACAGCAACAGTGTCAGACTAAATGAAAACTATGTATATTAATGCTCACCCAGTTCTTTAAATGCAGAGTTTAGATGCTTCACAGCAACATTTGTTTAAAGATTTTTATTTATATGTTTTGCTCTAGTGTACCAGTTCAAAATATCAATTTTTGATTTCCAAACATTCTTTTTGCAAATAGTGAATATTTTGAATGAACAAGGATACCTACAGCAGACAGTATGACCCACATCCCTCTTTTGGTGTTAAAAAATTACTATTTCTAAAGATAGTAAAACATTAGCAATGAAAAGGCATGGACACGAATATTTTTTGCGGTTAACCGTCTTTGTAGGAGTTATGCATTATCAGTAGATCATCCACAGAACTTTCCGCCCCATTGGTGCTTTTACGGGATTGCAGTCTCACGCTAATTTGCTCTGTTTAGTAGAACTGGCCCTTGATTTCTTCATGTAATCCCTGATTGATTCAAAGTTCAAGAGGTCAAAGCTCTGTCTTGACCATACTTTCTGTTGTAGGACTCATTGTTTGTACAAAACACTTACAACTCCTACTGGCGGGATATTTCCTACTGGCACATAAAGCAAAAGATATAGTAACCCTAAAGTAGACACAGTAATGATAAACCAAATGATTTATAATGTTTACGCAGAACTGTACAAAGAAAAAGTTGACATTTATATTTACAATATGATTTATACAGCCTAGTACTTACAATATAATTTTATAGTTCAGGTTCTTTAGACTTTGCTCAGTTTCTGTCTGCATTAAAGTAAGTTATAAAAAAAAGTGTTTGATGTTTTCTGGAAAATGGGATTCAGGCCTTCTAATTTCAAAGGAGTAATTCACTAAAGAATTACGACACTTGCAGATAGAGTTCTTGTGAATGATTATTTGATGACTTAGGAACAGACATGCACAAGAACAAAAAAACATGCTTTTTATTTCACTTTTTAGTCATACCTTGAAATGGTATCTTAAGTTCTGACCAATGCAGGTTCTATTTCATTAAGTTTTAATAGTAAAACATTAGATGACATATGTAATTTTGCAATATACCCTCACAAAAGTTTTTTGTGTGTTTCAAATATTGTAAACCTTTGGCAATGTGTGGGGTATGGAAATGCCTTTTATGCACTGTACAAAAAATAATAATAATAATAATAATAATAAAAAAATCAATCAAAGTTATATATAAAAGCAGAGTACATACTAAAACAATAAAATTAATCTTTACATGATTTGTCTGGGCCCCAATGATTTGGAAGCCTTATAAATGAACGCAGCAAATAATTGAAACAATTTTTAATAATTATTTTTAATAATTTAATCATTAATATAATAATTTAAGGAACATCACTTTACATCGTTTAGAAATAAGTCAAAAGAAGATATACCTCATTGTTACAGAGTTATTTTAAAATATAATTTCAAAAAATGGAAATTAAAAAAACAAATGTTAAAAGTATAATGCATTTGAGCTAGTTGTATTTTTACTTTGTATTTAGCATTTCTTGGTGAATTCTTTTCTTTTCTTCTCCCTCTCTAGCTCTGTTCTCCATGTCCATTTTCTTCTTTTCTTCTTGTCTCATTCTCTCCCATCTTTCTTTTTCCTCTGCTCTCCGTTGTAGTTCTTGTAATCTACACAGTTCCGCTTGCATTGTGCGTTGATATGCTGCAGCTTGTTGTGCTTCAGCTTGCAATCTTGCTGTTTCCGCTTCTGCTCTCCTCCGCTTCCGCTCAGCCTCCCTTCTGGCCTTTTTATGTTTATTCCAGAATGGCATTTTCAGTGTTTTCTGCTGTGTAATGCCA
>JAFVLL020031857.1:0-33548 GCA_021397915.2 Tor tambroides
AGTGAAAAAGTGGTCTGGTCTGAATCAGGAGAGAAATCTGCACAGATCAAGCAGCGTTTACAAGCCAAAACAGCTCTAAACAAATATGTGGCTGGTTATTGATGTGAGAGACAACAGGAGATGCACTTTTTCACTGGAAGAAGTGCTTTTATGGGTTGTGGATATTTTAGCCAGAAGTGACAGTTAAAAGTTTATGGATTTTTGCTTACAAACACACAGCTTTGCTTTTCACAAGACATTAACTGATGGAGTGGTGTGGATTACCTGTGGATTATTGTGATGTTTTTATCAGCTGTTTGGACTCTCATTCTGACGGCACCCATTCACTGCAGAGCATCCATTGCTGAGACACTGATGCAGTGCTACATTTCTCCAAATCTGATGAAGAAACGAACTCATCTACATCTTTGAATGGTCTAAGTAAGTTTTCAGCAATTTTTCTTTTTTGGTGAACTATTCCTTTAAGAACTAAACTGATGTTCATAATGTTGGTGGACAGTGCAACAATTGCATCAGGCTAAAATTCAGGTCATATGAAATAATGAATATATCAGTCGTTAGTTCTTAGCTCTTTCTGTTTATAAGACCAAATCCTCTGATAGGATCTGAGCACCATTCATACCTACAAAGGCTGCCATGTTCATGACTTGACTGAACACACAGCTGGCAGGTGGGGCATTGCCTGCAATGCTAAACAGCAAAGACAGCGCATAAAAACATTTATCAACCTCTAAACAAATCGTGCAGTTCATAATAAAATTCATATAGATTTACCTGATATATGGAGGAGATTTTGATTCTGACCTCCTATGTGAGTAAAAAAGGAGGCATAAATATTGATTATACTTATATGAAACAATTGGCTTGCAATAGAGGGAAATTTCCTTACTTGTACTCTGAACTGAGTGGGGTGATTTTCTCATCCTCCACAGCAATGAAATACCTGTTTAGAATGAAATTATATGACATTTATCTTAACAGCAGCTTAAATCATTGACATGGAAGCGAGCAAAGCAGGTGTGGGATACTCACACAACCCAGAGACCAGCAGCTGTGAAGAAAGAAAACATTACAGGCAGAAACATCCATGGACTGCACTTCCTCATGTCTCCTCATGAACCTCAATAAAACAACCCTGCAATAAAACCAACACCACATTCTAATACCCTGCATTTATACTCCAACAAATGAATCACATTTAAAACAGTGGCTGCCTCGTTTTGTTTGTGGCTCTTTTTTCCCGTCATAGTTGTCCACAGTTCTGGGTAGATTTGAGTCTGTTGCTGATTACAGTTTGCATGATGTAGTTACTAAAATTGTGTATGTAATTGAAATATAATAAAATTGTAATGTAAAAGGTTGCTCATTTTAGGTAATGTATTCTGACTACTTTTTAGATGACTTTTTATCTAACTTGTTTTAAACTTACCATTAAATGTACCACACTGATATAAAAAAGCACAGAAAAAGAAAATATATTTTATTCTTTGATATCAACACCATAATTGTTTTTTGTTTTATTTAAAAAAAAGAAGAAGAAGAATTAGGGAAAATCAATAAATTATGAATAAATTGCTGCCATTGTGTGAATAATATGTAATCAATAAAAAGTAACTGTAGTCTGATTAGGAGTATTTTAAAAATGTAATATAATCTAATTACAAGTACTTTTTGTAATCTGGTAATGATAACGTAATCCAGATTACATGTAATCAGTTTCTACCCAGCACTAGTTATCCAATCATTTTCTCCACAAGGATTTAAAAAAAAATCTGATTTAAATTTTATATATATATATATATATATATATATACACTAGACTTGTAGGTAATATACAGTATTAATGAAATAAAAGGCTGCTAAAGTGTACTTAGAGATTACATACTTTCATGACTGTGTCTTAACATGTTTGGTAACCAAAGCATTGGCGGTAACCATTGTCTTCCATACTATAGAAAAAATAAATAAATACTATGGAAGTCAATGGCTACCGTCAGCTCTTTGGTTACATTCTTCAAAATCTTCTTTTATGCTCAACGGAAGTACTAATTTTAAAAGTATGCTATTGTATTTTTTTCCACAAAGCTTCATGGGAGTGGACAATCTCTGCTGAGCTCTTTTGCAGGATTTTGATTTCCACAGTAACGTTTCTGATTGCTGGATCTCTCTTCATGGATTATGGGTGAGGTTCCTTATTAGTAATTCAGCTATTACACTATTATCCACATTTGTAAAAATGAACAAACACAGAAGCATATATCATCACTTAACAACTCTTAAGGTCATAATGGGGATGAGATTTGTACTTGCAGTACCCTACGGTTTCACTTTATTGTGAATAAGACAGGAATCAAACCACTGACCAGCCTGAAGATTTCTTGGAGAATGTCTTATGTGTCGACAGGGTTCAGTCTACAGAGACAAAACAAAAAGCAGTGCTTTTACTGGCATACTCCAGTGTGCCTGACATCTGAAAGCGTCTATAAAGCATTTATTGTTAATGTGACAGCAGGTTTATTGATCAGTGAACGTCCATTCATTGATTTGGTGCTTGTGGACAGCGCCTTAGTGCTGAAATAGTGTGGACAGAGACCGAGATCAAGAGCATTTCCCACAAATCCAGCTGCAGAAATAGTATAGGATAATAAATGGGCTAACTTAATTATCAGCTTGATATGATGGACTTTATTAGCCTATAGTATCAATGTAAAATTTTAAAAACCGGCATGTTATGTATTTCTTACTACTCAAAATAATAAAATGACACCTTAGTTTAGAGGACAATCCCAAGTCATGACTATATGTTCACTTTGAATCGAAATACACAGCATGAAATATCTGAAAAAAACACATTGGGCGGCATTAATACGCGATATTTATGTGTAAAGCTGTCAAAAAACAAGTCCGTATTGTCTTCGCCATTAAAATGCGAGATAGCGCGTCATTTGATAAAAGGTTTAAATCACTTTATTGTGAACGACGAGTATAAAAACCATACCTTGTAGACAGCACACTCTTCTGTCGCGTATAAAGCCCGTGTCCTCTTCATTTCATAAGGACTGCAAGGCAGACATCGTTTGCGTTGGGTTGTATGAGAGCCGGTGAACGGGTTTGCGCGGTGTGAAGTCTTTACAGCACGGACTGTGCCGACCGACTCGGTCTGGTGTTTCTCAGACAGACACTGCGCGGCATGGAGCTTACGAGCAGTCATGTCCGATTCGCGAGCGAGTCGTTCTTTTGAACCGGTTCTTTTTAAGGATTCATACGAACCGATTCGCAAAGCATTTGGACTTCACCGCGTATACAGCGCTACACCAGGCCACAGGTTAGAATAGAATAGAATGGAATGGAACGGAATAGAATAGAACAGAACAGAATAGAATAGAATAGAATAGAATAGAACGGAACAGAACAGAATAGAACGGAATGGAACGGAACGGAATGGAATGGAATGGAACAAAACGGAACGGAACGGAACAGAACAGAACAGAATAGAACGGAATGGAACAGAATAGAATAGAATAGAACGGAACAGAATAGAATAGAATGATTTTCTGAAGTAAATAAAACAAACTTTATTTAAATAGCCTACGTTTTACAAGAAAATATCCTACAATTTAGTCTTTCTACTTGAAATTTCACATTTAATGTGTTGTTATTTCTTTGTAATTATTTGTAAAATTTAGGCTACTAACAATTTCTGAATAAAGTAAATCTGTTTTTTGTTTTGTTTTTCATGCTTTGTGAATAAAAACATAATTATAGCTACATATGCAAAGTGAAACCATTATGAAAAGTAAAACATCCTGTTTTGTTGTTCTTATCTTTTGATCATTTAGGCTATTCCGCCTTTGTCAAATACACATTTACAAATAGCAAGGCTTTTACCATGATATTAAAAACTAAAACTATGCAAGCTAAAAGCAGGATAATAATTTTCGAAAGATAAAACTGAAATCAAAACTACACACCATTAACACTGACTCAAACGAAACTGAATTTAAAAACCAAAATACAAAACAAACTGGTAAAAGTTTTCAACAACCCTGATCTGTACCGCCCATACAACAAAAATATGAGCAGTGATAAATTCCTGCAAAGCGCAAAAGGATGATAATCATGTGAGAACAGTGTTATTTACTAAGATTTCACCCTTTTTTGTGAGAGTTTGTTAAAGTTAACTTGGTGTGTTTCATCTTGACAAACAATGTTCACTTACCATTTAAACACACATGGAAAGGAGCTGATCTGAGGTGTGTTTCTCAAAAGAAACTACGTTCTCTCAAGATCTGTCATTACCAATAGAGTTGACTGGAGTTAACGAGTTAGCTAACGATGTCAGTATTGGGGAAGTGGCGATACAGCACTGCAATGGGACCAGTTTAACCAGTGTTTGTTAAGGTGCTGTTACATAAGCTAAAGTCACTCAACAACCTATAAGATTTCATCAAAGCGAAGGTGTCGCAAAAGCCATTCTCTAATCTTAAATATGGAAATATTAAATAATAATGAATTACAATAAATATAAAATCTAGACTTTTCTTAGAGTGCATACAAGTGTACAACTAGTGTAGCCAAAAGCTAGTTGTGTGGAATCACATTACAAATACAAGTAAATCAAACATTTGATTAAGTAACCTGAGAGAACACTATTTTCTAGTGTGTGTGTGTGTGTGTGTGTGTGTTCTTGTTTATAGTACACTGTGGGGACCAAATGTCTCACAAGGATAGTACACTCTTAAGAATAAAGGTTCTTTATTGACATCAATGGTTCCTGTATGGGATGTAGAACCTTGAACATCCATGGAACCTTTCAAATGCAGAAAAGGTTCTTTATAGTTGAAAAACAGTTCTTTAGATTTTTAATATGTTTTTAAAAATGGTTCATTTAGGAACTGTTCACTGAAAGGTTCTTTGGGGAACCAAAAATGGTTCTTCTATGGCATCACTGCAAAAACACCCTTTTGAGCCTTTATTTTTAAGAGTGTAAAACCTGACATTTTTGACATTGTGGGGACCAGCCTGCGGTCCCCATGAGGGAAAAAAATATTAAAAATACTAAATGATGTTTATCTGAAAGTGTAACAATGTAAACAGGTTTTCTGTAAGGTAGGTTTAGGGTTAGGGGATAGAAAATCTGTGTATGTGTGATACTTTACTGTATTTTAGATTTTAAGGTTGCCTTTTTAAAATCTGGCAAGGGGCAACAGATGAAAATTAGCCATTGAGGCTAACTTATTTACAGTATTTTACTGTTGATTAATGAGCACTGTCCCTGTTAAATAAATAAAATAAAAAACAAACTGGTGTTTGGTCAGTATAAAACAATAGAAGTCTGGAAAGTCCCCACAATTCACAGAAACCGAACGTGTGTGTGTGCGTGCATGCATGTGTGCATGTGTGTGTGCGTGTGTGTGTGTGTGTGTTTGATCCTTGATTGTGAGACATTGCTGGAAGAGAGTCCTGTTAGATTACCATCATGAGATTGTCAGCATTCTCCATGAAGTCACTGAATAAGTAAAACCAGACATGCCTGTGATGTTGCCTTCTCTTGTTAAATTTTAGTCCTGTGTAATCTCACAAAAAAGTTTGTTGACAAAGTTGTCGACACATTCATGTTCCCTGTAATTAAATATTTGCTTCCACTTTGGAAGTTTACCCGGTTACTCAAAATGATCAATTAGACCGGGGATGGAGAGCGTTGATCCTGGAGGGCCACTCTCCTGCAGAGTTTAGCTCCAACCCTGAAAAAACCTGGGAAAAAGATACCTAACTGCATCCTGAAGACCTTGATTAGCTGTTTCAGGTGTGTTTGATTAGGGTTGGAGCTAAACTCTGCAGGGACACCGGCCCTCCAGGATCAACGTTCCCCACCCCTGAATTAGACCATAGGCCTACCAGCAAAAACTCTGCAGCATACACTTGTCTTGGACCAGTTTTCTTATTTTTTTGTATTAGCCTACTACTAGATGGCGCTGTTCATCCACATTACAACATGACTGCGGCCCCTGTCGGACCTTTAGTCTTACCATTTAAACATTGCAGCCATTCATAACCATGAGTATGAGCACTATTAGACAGATGTTTACTGTATTCATAGACTCCTTTTACCCAACTCAATTAGACCCATTGATATTAGCGCATTTTTTAATGTAGTTACAATCCACTTTTTATTAGTCACAGTAAGAGTAGGCTACAATTACTTTTTTGTCTTATATTTTATTACATATTTTTATTTTTGAGAATATTTTATTTTCAGGGCATAATAACGTATTTGCATACTGTTTAACACATTAAGAAAAAAGAGTTAATGTGTGATTAGACTTAAAACACAAATGAACTCAAACCTGTTATAGCCTACAAGCAACGAGCAATTATTAACATTTCGATAGTATTACTTACACGGTCCAGAACACTTATTATTTACACAGACCTTTTTACCACCACACTCACCATTTATATGCCAATTTAAACAGATTAATGAAAATGAAATTGAAAATACTCCTATTTACCATGTAAGCTTCAGATCTGTCATTTAGATAATTTCTCTCCATCTTCACAGAATGTGCCTACATACACTGCCCTTCAAAAGTTTGGAAACACCCCTGGCAAAGTGTGGTTATGGACGATATCAGCATAAATCCTTATCATTTTTTGGTGCAAATACTGTACATTAAAGTAACTTGACATTATCATTGAAGACCAGCAATAATAATTTTCATTTTGATTACATAATAATGGCAATATATACATGTCAAAGTCAGACATGCCCCTTTGCCAGCTGTCCGTAAGAAGTGTCCAACAAGTATGAATCATCTTTGGGCAATCCTTCAGGAGGCTTGGAGTAATATATCAAGTCAATGTTTGAATAAACTGACAGCTCGGATGCCCAGATTATGCAGAGCTGTAATAGCTGCTAATGGTAGATATTTTGATGATTCGAAAATTTAAGTTTTTTCTATGTATAAACTGTTTATGTAATAAAATATGTTTTCGTAGTTTGTGTTGTCCCTTATCAGTGCAAACTTATCACAAATTAAAAAGGATTCATGCCAATATTGTCCAAAACCCCACTTTTCTAGAGCATTTCCAAACTTTTGGAGGGCAGTGTAACACAAGGACAGCTATATACAAACTTGTCACAATACATTCAAGAACAATCACACCAGCTTTTATAGATACCTAGAATATGCTTAAGGTGTAAAAAGTTGTCATCACACCATGTGCTAAAATATGTTATAGAATGTTGATAGTTCAAAAAAGAATCATTATCACTGTTTATGAACAACACAAGAATAGCTGTGTCATCTGCATATTTATAATAATGTGTTTAGTAGTAAATGGACTTTGACAATCCTTCGTATAGCGAGTATAGATAAATGGTCTTATTACAGATCCCTGAGGGGCCCCAGTATTAAGAACAATGGTGGGTGATAATGAGTTGTCCACTTTTACCACTCGTGGCCTATTAGACAGAAAATTATAAATCCAGTGAATTAGTGGTGATGGAACTTGCAGACCCTGTAATTTCTTGATTACCTGATGACGCTGCATTGAATTAAATGCAGAACTAAAGTCAATAAAAAGAAGTCTAGCATAATTTATCCAAATGTTGAAGCATCTGTATTTTTGAAGTACAGAGTGATCGAAGAAAAAGAGAATGAAGAATAGGAGTTAATTCCAGGGCACAGTTTCTCAAGACCCGACCTGCATCTCCATCCGGCCCAGGAGCCTTATTCGGCTTGCATTTAATGAGCTGGAAATAGACATCCTGCTTGTTTAAGAGGGACTCATAATCCAGCTCTTGAAAAGGCAAGGAATCCAAAAGGCTGTCTAACACTCTGCTGAGAAATCAGAGGTGTCAAAACGGGCATAAAATGATTAAGATTGGTAGCAAAGATGATAGGATCTGAGACACAAGACTGTTTAATAGATTGTCCAGGAAGAGTCCTGCCACGATGAAAAGCATGTTTAGTGTTCATATTTGTAAAATCCTGCTCCAGTTTGTTTTTATAATGCTTTTTAGCCTTTTTTCGCTTTTAATGTCCCGGTTTATGATTTTGAGACCAGCAAAGTCTAAGGCAATTTGTTTCGTATGAAAGTGATGTTTTATCTGTGGGTTGAATTTGGATACGTTTTAATAATCGTTGCCGGTATCAGAGTGTCTATACAAAATTTTATATAATCACTGATAACTAGAGTCTGCTCATCAAGCTCTCCCTCAAAAACTTCCCAGTCTGTGCATGCAAAACAGGTTTGAAGGCGTGCAATAGCATCTTCCGACCATTGGGGGCGCTGTGTATTACTGGTTTGTGTTGTTTCAAGCGTTGTTTGTAAACAGGAAGTAAATGAATAGCATTATGATCCCCTAGTCCCAGCGGTGGAAGAGCTCTGGCTTTATAGGTTTCGGGGATATTACTATAGCACAGATCAATGGTTTTGTTAAATAGTGTTGGTACATCTACATACTGTTTGAAGGCTGGCAGTAAGTTACGCATTCAAGCCGACAGCTGTTGAAATCACCAAGAAGTAAAACTGGAGCGTCCGGATACTTGCTGAGCCTTAATGTTGGCGCTTGGTGAGACATACACACAACTAAACACACCTGTCGAGAACTCCCTCGGGAGATAAAAGACACGGGCGGACAGGGTGAGCAGCTCCGAGTCAGGATTACAGATCCTCTCATGTACTTCGATGGTAGTACACCACCGCGAGTTGATACACACCCCACCACCCCTCACTTTCTCCGAGTTATAGTTCTGTCTTCCCGAAAGATCTCAAAGCCTTCCAGAGCAACCTCCGTATCCGAGACAGACTCATCCAACCAGGGGGGTATTCCAGAAAGCAGGTTATGTGACACACCCGGGTGTGTTTAGGGTAAGTAAGCGAATAAACTCAGCTTTCGCTTCCAAAAACGGAGGTAACTTTCAGTGTATGTGAGTAACCATAGCAACGTACTCTCTGCTCCGGAGTAGGTTATGTGTAAGGGTTAGTTTACTTAGTTATATAGTTATGAAATATATATGTGTGTGTGTGTGTGTGTGTGTGTGTAGTTGTATGATATGCTAATTATAAAGTGGTAATATATTATTATTATTAATATGGTAATATATTATTCTAATATGGTTACTACCGTATATTTATTTTATTGGCATAAATAATAGATATCTGTATAAATTATGAAACACTATTATGACAAGGCAATGTTTAATTTATTATATTATATATATTTATTTCATTTTATATTATATTACACATGGATCGGCATTTTTCTATGATGTATTTCTATAATAAAAATACATATATTATTATAATTATTATATATTATTATAATAATTAGCATCAAACAAACAATATAATTCTTATTCTTAAGGTTTAAAGACTACACGGAAAATGATTGCACGACCACCAGTTAGGTGGCGATATTAACCAAGTATGCAAATGGTTTGAACAGAAGAAGAAGAAAGACGCAGCATGGCGCGTTTTTTCTTCGCGTCCGTTTCCATAGTAACCCATCGGGTTTGTTGAAAATGTCTTGTTGTGTGCGAACCAGGAACAACATACTCTGGGTTGAATGAATTTAACTTACTCCCGGACGCTTTTTTGCAACCAACATACCTCGAGTAAGCAAGGTTTGGGTTAATCAACCGAGAGTTTAGGGTTTAAGCTTGCTTTCTGGAATACACCCCTGTACTCAGTCCAAGCCAAAACACATGCTTCCCTAAACGATGCATCCGTAAGACATTGGGCAAGTCCATTTTGTTTTTCAATGAATGAACATTTGAGAGAATAGTTGAAGGTAGTGTTCAGCCTCCTGAGTTTCCAGCCTCTCTTCCTCTTTAAGCCAGGTGTTAACAGGCGCGTTCGACTTGAAGCAGCGCTGCGTAGAATGATCAGTTTAGACATCAAAATACCGCGAGAGCGATTCGAAAGCATAAGGATCCGTCTGCTCTCTTATTGCTCTCGCGGTACTTTGATGTCATGCACTGATCATTCTGCGCAGCGCCGCTTCAAGTCGAACGCGCCCAATGTTATGTCAGGTGGGATGAGGATAGAAGGGTTCATTTAACAGTGGATAGAACCGAGAAGAAACAGAAGTTAGACTATTTTTAACTCTTGCTGTTACTCGTGTGTTTTCTGATCTAAATAATCTGCACTAAAACAATATGTAGAAATAACAAACAGGCTACTTAACGTATCTGTTATTATATCAAACAATATGGTTTATATGGGTGCTGTAGCAGGCAATGTAATTGTTTGTTTGATATACTGAAGCGAATTTATTTATTTACTTTTCTTTCTTTTTATTTTTTGTCAGAAATCCTCGCGCCATCGCTGTCTGTCAGTAACCCCGCCCTCTGGCCTCAAGCCCGCTTCAGTCCCTCCTCTCGTTAAACTTGTTCACAAACTCTGTCAAAAGGCTCATACAGAAGGATAGGAGAGCTTCCCCGGCCTACAATGACTGCTGGATTCAATCATGGGCGATAATCAGTTACAGACCAGTTTCTCTGTGACTCTGATCTTTCTGAATGAGAACGACTTGAAGCAAGAGCTGCCGATTTCTAATCAACATCAGGAGCTCACCCTTCAGATCCACAGAGAGCTGGACGACATCTGTCTCACCGTTAATAACGGTAAACTAAACATTACTTTACACGTCGAAGCTACACAGCTAATGCAATAGTCAGTTAATATGGTTTGGGAAGAATTGCATGAGACCAGTATATACTGAAATCTCTGACTTTTATTTGCAGACTTTGGCAAATACACTGTATTGCCGAAAGTATTGGGTCGCCCCCTTCTAATGAACAGGTTTGACTACTTTAGTAATTTCTATGAGTATAAATCTTAATGTTAAAGCATATAATGATATTCTAGGGAATTGTGTGCTTCTTATATTATAATAGTTTGGACAGGACCCTTTTCTATTCTGACATGACAATGCCTCTGTGTATAAGACAAGGTTCAAAAAGAAAATGATTGATTCAGTCAGTGTGGAAGAACTTGACTGGTCTGCATAAAACCAAGTCCTAATCCCAGTTGAACACTGGCTCTGGTGTGACTGTAAATGCAGACCTTGAGCCAAAAACTCATCACCAAACAAACACCAATGACTTGTACATATGGGTTCAGTCATTTTAGACACTTCCAAAACTGTTGCAACAGAGATGGAAATACAATTTTTAAATACGTGAATTATGTTCCCATCGTTGTTGCCACAGATTTGGAAGTGCATTTCTCTGTTCTAAAGAAGGGGGTGTCCCAATACTTTTGTCTATATAGTGTATGTACAAGTCATTGGTGTTTGGTGATGAGTTTTTGGCTCAAGGTCTGCATTTACAGTCACACCAGAGCCAGTGTTCAACTGGGATTAGGACTTGGTTTTATGCAGACCAGTCAAGTTCTTCCACACTGACTCAATCAATCATTTTCTTTTTGAACCTTGTCTTATACACAGAGGCATTGTCATGTTAGAATAGAAAAGGGTCCTGTCCAAACTGTTGCTATAATATTAGAAGCACACAATTTCCTAGAATATCATTAAATGCTTAAACATTAAGATTTATACTCATGGAAATTACTAAAGTAGTCAAACCTGTTCATTAGAAGGGGGCGACCCAATACTTTTGGCAATATAGTGTATTTTACAATGTCATTGAGTTGCGTTTATTATTTTTATTATTATTTTTATTAGACATTTATTTATTAGGCCTATTTTTAGACATTGTTGAGACAGCTTCTGAATCTATGAGAAGACATAGGCTAAGTTGGCGTTGTTACGTGTTACATTTATTTCCTACCCTGCAAGACGTCTGTTAAAGATCACTTGATCTGGAAAGCATCTGCTGTGTGCAAACATCTGACAGACGTCTGTAAGATGTCAGTTTTACATGCATTATAAATCATAAACATCTTGAAGACATCTAATATACGTCCATTTGACATCTGATAAGAAAACGTCCTGTTGACGTCTTGCAGATGAGCAAACACACTAAAAAATACTCTGTCCAGATGTAAACGCTGACGTCAAATAGACGTCTCCATGCAATTATCATTAAACAATTACAAGCAATTAACATTAATGTTACTTAACATTTCACTTATTTGTGCATTTTAAAATAAAGTGCGAATGGAGAAACATCAGACAAGCACGAGACTTAAGCAGAAGTCTCCATTTAAGCTTAGTTGATTGTATTAGCTGTAAAAACTGAGATATTTATGAGATCTCATCGGTGATTTTTCTTTCCTATGGATCACTATGCTCTTTTCGGTTACACTTTCTTTTAAGGTGTCCTTGTTACAGTGTAATTATTATTATATTTAAGTACTGAGTAATATTAATTAACTACATGTACTTACTGTATGGTTAGGGTTTGGCTTAGGGTTACTTGCATGTAATTATGCATAATTAATTGTTATAATTGTAAGTACATGTAACATGTAACAAGGACACCTTAAAGTGTTACCCTCTTTTCATTTCATTTTTTGGTCAGTTGGCCTATTTTTTTTTTTTTTTTTGTAATTAATTGGTCATTAGTCAATATGCGCTCCTGTCTGAATAATATGAAGAGTGAGGAACCACATGGAAGCATTTACACTGTAAATAACGTCATATCATACGCATTTCTCCACTGGCTCTTTGTAGTGTCTTGTTTATTGGTTGAAGGGCAAACGAAGACTCTTTATTCAGGTGTGCCACACATTTTCTCGGGTCTCATTGTGTGGTCTGGCTGCACTGACAGATCTCCAGATTTACGGCTCCGCTGTTCATTCTCCGTGAGCAGCGAGGCTGTTCTGCTGCTTGAGCTCTAGCATCGCCTGCACTGGACTCTGTTTTCTTTGACACGGTACACTGGTCCTGGCCGCCAGCGCTTTCTGCCTCCTGGTGCACAAAATCAGATAGCACCGCTCTGGTGTTTTTCTGTATCCCGTACCTCACATAGCAGGATACAGTCATTTCTGATGCCAGCTTACGGCTGAAACACTGATCTGGAACCTGTATGACTGTGAACCTGAGATTTTTCTGTAGAGCACAAAAGGAGATGTTTAGCAAAATGTTCATGCTTCTGTTTTCTTTATTGAAAACACTTAGTGACTAGGGCTGGGCGATATGAGCAAAAATTCATATCTCGGTATTTTTTGGCTGATTTGCGGTATACGGTATATATCTCGGTGTTTTGTATTTGGATTAAACTAATAAACAAATAAAGTGAATGTAAGCATGTAAGTGTATATTATGTGCAAAAAAGGTTAAAATCACATTACATTCTTCTAACATTGTAACATTGCAATCTAATAACAAAAATAATGCTTTTAAAGCAGAAGTTAAATTCACTAAACTAAAAATGAAAATAATAAAGCACAGACTAATTGAGTAAAAAGGCTGTTTTGATTCCCCCATTACAGTCACTTTACAGTTAGTGCTATCATACAAATACACTTGTAGGTTTAAAATTCTACATATGACACATTTATTGTCCAACTACAAATATTTCAGCAAAATGTATATTTTAGTCAGAGTTATTGCGCTCTTATTTAATTGAGCTCCATCGTTCTAAATGAAGTCTGTGAAGTTTAGCAGAGAATCGCAAAGCAAAAGCTCACGCACTTCTGACAGCAAAATAGAAATATTTCCATGGCTTTCTAACATTTAAAGATGGAGAATATACCTGTGAAATGTGCGGTTTTCCTTGATGCATAACTTACATCTCAAACACATTAAACAGCGCGAGTAGCGTCTCGCCTTTCTGTCAGAGCCGCTTTAAACTCAAACTATAAACTATAGGCTACTATATCTTACCAGTTTTTAAAGCCCTTCATATAAAGCTTGTCACATGTTTAGAAATTGTATTATGCACTTTCTCCACAGCAGTTCAGTCTGTGTCCTCCCTAGATATTTTTTCAGATGCGCTCATATCAAACTACTGTAGGCTATATTGATATAAACGGGATTGCTTCATACCGTATCGCTTATAAAGCATATATCGATATATCGTACAAACTCTGCCAGCCCTATTAGTGACCACAGGCTGTTAAGCTTGAAAAAAGTTAAAGGCCTTATTCATTGAAAATCTTTGAATAATGTATTCATCATCTGAACAGATTTGGAGAAATATGCATCACATCAGTGTCTCAGCAATGGATGCTCTGGAGTGAATGGGTGCCGTCAGAATGAGAGTTCAAACAGCTGATAAAAACACCACAATAATCCACACCACTCCAGTCCATCAGTTAACATCTTGTGAAGCCAAAAGCTGCTTGTTTGTAAGAAACAAATCCATCCTTAACATGTTTGTAACTTCAAACTGTTGCTTTTTGTCAAAATATGAGTCCATAATAATGTTTCCTCCAGTGGAAAAGTGCATCTCCTGATGTCTCTCACATATTTGTTTAGAGCTGTTTTGGACTGTTTCTGTTTTAAACGGTGATTGATCTGTGCAGATTTCTCTCCTGATTCAGACTTTTTAACTGGATAAAGCAATATTGTGGACTGATGACTTGTATTTGTAGTTTTGACGTTAATATAACTTGCAATGCGATTTTAAAAGATTTAAAAATATCTTTTATAAAATTACAAATGTCTATTCTGTCGCTTTTGATCAATTTAATCCATCCTTGCTGAATAAAAGTTCATTTCTTTAAAAAAAAATGATGCCAAACAAAACTGGTCACCACATGATTCACAATTGATCGTGACATGCCAAGTTTGAATATGTGGAAGTGCAAATTAGAGTGGCAAAAGAAAGAAAGATTTGTAGTGAATAGCGATGAAATTTTGTCTTCAGAAGACTTGGTATGAAGTACATGAATTTAATGAACTACTTTTTTGTACTGTTTGAATCTTGGCAATATAAATCACCATCCACTTTAGTTTTACGTCAACATGCATGAACATGTTTTTTTCAATCATTTTCCTTTTGTATTCTGGGTCTAAGGAATGACATGAGGGGGAGTGAATGATGACAGATTTGGGGTGACCTAATCCTTTCATTGTTTTATCAGCATTCATGTATTCTTATGCTTCCAGATGCTGGCGTTTGTGTTTTTAAGTTCTCTATCACGAGGGACACCGAGTGTTGTCGGGTGGCCACCCGCTCATTCCTCGTCACACTGGGCTGTTTCAGTATCATCATGCACTTCAGCACTCAGTCAGGTTAGTTATCTGAATTTACTTAGACTTCTCATCACTCTTTACGTCAAAATTGGCATATTTAAGTCAGATTTCTGCCTGATCGATCTTCCAGAAGGGACAGAAATGTTTTGATCTCATGTGACAGTTATGCCCTTTAGCAGAAGCCAGAAGTCACGTCAAACGCTCATCAAGACTCATAGCATTATTAATTCTTTATTGCTTTTCAGTATAATTTGGTTAATATTTTTCTAGTATTACTAATCCAAGATCAGAGTATGGAATATTTCGGTCTTTTTTCCTCTGAGGAGCATTAAGTTTTTCCAGCACATCTGTTGTACATCTGTATTTAACGGCTCAGGGAGATTTTGGATGCATCCACTGGTAACTGAATCAAACATGATAGAAAAATCACAAATGGCAAACCCTGTGGAGACACGCTCAACATCAAGCTCTTTATACAGAGGAAATGACCTAAAAGCTCTAAAAGTCTCCATGTTATTTAATACCTAATATTTAGAATGTTTCAATGTAACAAATGTATTTCAACTCGTTGTATTCTATTTAGATTTGGCAGTGCCTCTAAATACTGTAATATGATTTATACTGTTGATACACTGATACTGACTATAACAGTGAACTGTTGGTTACTAGATACGTGACCCTGGACCACAAAACCAGTCTTAAGTGTAAATTTTTCAAAATTGAGATTTATACATCATCTGAAAGCTGAATAAATAAGTTTCCATTGATGTATGGTTTGTTAGGATCGGACGATATTTGGCTGAGATACAACTATTTGAAAATCTGGAATCTGAGGGTGCAAAAAAATCAAAATATTGAGAAAATCTCCTTTAAAGTTGTTCAAATAAAGTTCTTAACAATGCATATTACTGATCAAAAATAAAGTTTTGATACATTTATGGTAATAAATGTACAAAATATCTTCATGGAACATGATCTTTACTTAATATCCTAATGATTTTTGGCATTAAAAAAAAACAAAACAAAAAAAAATCATTTGATCATTTTGACCCATACAATGTATTTTTGGCTATTGCTACAAATATACCCCAGCGACTTAAGACTGCTTTTGTGCTCCAGGGTCACACATACGTATCCATTTTTAACATTTCAAGTTAAATACGCAAAATCAGCGTTGATATGTTTAAGTTTATGTAAGTATATTTATAAATTAACATTAACCTTGATTAACCCTGTAAAGCCCGACAAAAGAAATGATAAAGATTTTCTTTTTGAAATTGAACAGTTTATTGAATCTTTAGACAAAATTTATATGTTTTTTGTTGATGCATCAGACTTTTATGGCTCATAGAGTATGATATAGTGTGAATATGGAGCTCATACTCAAGGCAATAATATAGGGCAAATGCTGATTTTTATATGGGGAAAAAATAAGATGAAATTCTGCATCAGTGAGATCTTTATAACAGTACAGCAGCCTATGAACATAAAACGATATTAATTTCTGTCAACACTCTATATCTCTCAATAATGTCTCAGTAAGATGATGTTTAAATGCTTCATTTTATGATTAGGGCAGAACATATAATGCAATGCAATACAGTGATGAATGAGAGATGAACAAATAAACATTCCTCAAAAACCTGATATTTGATACTCATATTTGAACATGATTTTTCTAAATAAAAAAAGGATTAGTTGTTTCAGTTCAGTAAATGTTCATATTAAAATATTGCTAACAATATAAAAGTTATTCTCATGTTTCCTTTGTAAATTTCACAGCAAAAAGACACATGAAGCATGAGCTGAAAGTGGCTGATTTTTAAATGTGATACAGTGGGCTTAATGACCGTACTCCATTACTGTTTTGGACTGTGTTATTGTCCTTGTATTAATGATTTCTGCGCAGAGTTTCAGATCTTCCACAGAATGCTGTGCTCATGGCACGAGCTCAGGAGACATCCGTCTGTGTTTCAGCAGAGGACAGACGATTCGTCTGCACTGCAGTACTTCCAGGTAAAGCGGAAGCTACTTTATTCAGTTCCTGTGTAAGTGATATATTATTGACCTCTGTAAGAAATGTGAGACATTTGTAGTTTTCTCTCAGTTCTATGGCTGTCTGTCCCAGCAGCAGAACATGCTTCAGGACTATCTCAGGACTGCAACCTACCAAAAAGCCATTTTGCTCAATGATGTTGACTTCAGAGATAAAGTATGTGTTTATATACTTTACTTGGCTAGTTTATTCTGATTTACCTGATAACATTACATCATCAAACATAAGGGTGTTTTTTTTGTTCATGCTTTGTTGGCCAATATAGTGGTCTTATACTGATACCTGTTACTAGGGGTGGATGATATTACCAAAATTTCACAATATGAATAATTTTATTTCATGATAACAACTTGTATATCACAATATAATTGTTACTTACTTGTGTATTTTACAATTGCTATAGGACACATTTCTCAATACTTTTTAATTTTGTAAAACTTTTCACACACTTCTCCTTACCAATAGCAGTAAAACTACTAAAACACTTCAAGTCATTTGTGACCATGGACTACAAAACCAGTCATAAGGGTCAATTTTTTGAAATTGATATTTATGCATCATCTGAAAGCTGAATAAATAAGCTTTCCAGTTATCTGAAAATCTGGAATCTGAGGTTCAAAAATTCAAAATATTGAGAAAATCGCCTTCAAAGTTGTCCAAATGAAGTTCTTAGCAATGCATATTACTAATCAAAAATGAAGTTTTGATATATTTACGGTAGGAAATTTACAAAATATCTTCATGGAACATGAACTTTACTTAATATTCTAATGATTTTTGGCATAAAAGAAAAATCGATAATTTTGACCCATACAATGTATTTTTGGCTATTGCTACAAATATACCCCAGCGACTTAAGACTGCTTTTGTGCTCCAGGGTCACATTTTTCTATAACACTTTAAATGTAAAAAGCCCAGATAAAAGGCTTTGTCAAATAAATAAATGTAAAAAAGTAAAAAAAAAATTTAAAAATGAAAGCGAAATATATAATGACTGGTATGTGTTTATTTTTTTTTACTTAATTTTCTGTAGTACCTCGACTGAAGCCTTTATTCTTATGGTATTTCATGTGTTTGTAGGTGGTTCTCGATGTGGGCTGTGGAACAGGGATATTGTCCTTCTTTGCCGTCCAGGCCGGGGCTAAGAAAGTGTATGCGGTGGAGGCCAGTCCTGTGGCCAAATATGCAGAAGTACACACAATCCTATTTCTGATTCATTTACTCACCCTCGTGTCAGTTCAAACCCATATAAGTTTCTTGCTGGAACACAAAAGATGCTTTACATGTTTAGCAGAATATTTTCCATGCAGTGTATTAGAAATATTATAAAAATAGTCTGTGTGACACATGCACTAGTGCACGTCTTCTGAAGTCATACGATATCTTCGTGTGAGGAACAGACTGAAATGTGGCTCTCAAATCTTATTCTCTACATATTCAAATGTCAGCTGTGAGACACATGAAAGCCATTCTGCAGCGTTGATGTGTGACAGATCTTCATGCAATATAAATATACACATATTAAAGTTAAATCTGAGTGGTTTTCCAAAAATAAAGGTTTGGGTTTGGCTTGAATTTGGGTCTGTTCCTCACACAGTGTTGTTGTAAGTTGGATCACACACAGACTACTTTTATGATTCCTTCATGTCCTTTTTTTTACAGCATCCTTTCCCATACACTTTATTTTGAGAAAAAGAGCTGAATGAACATTCAGCAAAATGTCTTTTTGTGTTTTATGGAAGAATCAAAATCATATGGCTTGGAATGACATGAGGGGAATAAAGATAAACTTCCATTTTTATGTGAATTAACTAATTTATCATAATATTGGGAAATCTGATAATCAGAAAATTACCAGTACCTTTACATTTTTCTATGGATTTTTTTTTTACAGTGTAGCAATTAAAGGAATAATTCACCCAAAAATTTGCTTAAGATTTATGCACCTGCAGACCATCCAAGATACAGATGAGTTTGTTCAGATTTGGAGAAATGTGTCATTCTGTCACTTGCTCAGCAATGGATGCTCTGCATTGAATGGGTGCCGTCAGAATGAGTGTCCAAACAACAGCTGATAAAAACATCACAATAATCCACACCACTCCAGTCCATCAGTTAATGTCTTGAGAAGTGAAAAGCAAAAACAAACCTATCATTAAGACATTTTTAACTGTCATTTTATACCAAAGGAACTCATAGCTCAACAATAAACCATGAGAAAACATGCTCAAGTATGTAAACTTTCACATTAATATTGTTATTTTAAATGTGATTTTTTTTATATATATAATTATTAATTATTATTAGTCCTTTTTTGACAGTTCTGAAGCTGTTACCTGGATGGGATGAATTTTTATTATTTTTTTATTCATTTGCTTAAATTAGGACTACATTATTATGTAATTATTTGTCCCATTTTTATCTAAATAATTTAGCTTTTTTTTTTTTTACTTTTTAAAATGCCAATTTGTATATGATATATATGATTGTTTATTATGTATATATTTATGATTAATATAAATGATAAATTAGTAAATAGGGTCTAATATTAATTATAATCTATTAATTCATCTGTCTAATAATGTCTAAAAATATAATAATTATAATAATCTACCAAAGTCTGATAATAAATGGAATATTATATTAACAGACTGTCCAAATTTTAATAAAACACTAGGCCTATATCTTTAGAAGCACGGATGTGTCTGTCACTTTAAAGATATGGTTCACCCAAAAATGAAAATTCTGTCATAATTTACCCAGGTTTTCTAAACCTGCATAAAGTTCTTTCTTCTGTTGAACACAAAAGAAGATACTTTGAAGAATGTGGTTGACTAAACAGCTGCTGGTCATCAGTAACTTCCATAGTAGAGAAAAAATACTATCAGACCAGAAATTGTTTGGTTACCCACATTCTTTAAAGTATCTTCTTTTATGCTCAACAGAAGACAGAAATTATTACAGGTTTGGAACAACTTGTGGGTGTGTAAACGATGACAAAATTTTCATTTTGGGTGAGCTATCCCTTTAAGTCAGACAGTCCACCGTGAGCAACTGAAATGCTTCTCTGCAAACTGCGCGTTCATTAGTTACAGGACAGACCCATTGATAACTTTTCCATTCAGCCCTACATCTGGAGCGCCTTGTGTTCAAAGGGCGAACGTGAGCTCCAGATGTTTTAAACCGCGCAGGTTTACCACATGCTGCTTTAACGGCACGTGTTCTGGAGACTCCGTCGCTATGGAAACAAAGACGCCAAAATGCAATCACGCGCAAAAGAGCTTCTATACTTCTTAGGAAATTGATTTCATTATAATTGCTATTAGTATTATGAACAGTGCAGAATACTTATTTTTTGATTCAACTATGTGTTGGCCTTTGTAAAATACGGGACAAATCGCATCCCGTATTGATTTGATTTGATTTGATTAAATACGGGACGATTCTGTATTTTAAGGGATGGGTAGCAACCCTAATATGAGTCCATAATCCATAATAACGCTTCCTCCCATGAAAAAAAAGTCCATACCCAAACTGTTTTCACTTTTAAGTGGTGCTTGATCTGTGCAGATTTCTCTCCTGATTCAGACCAGACCACTTTTTTTCACTGGAGAAAGCAATATTATGAATAGAGGACTTGTATTTTAGTCTGCAGCAACAACTTGAAGTAAAAAAACAAAAAAAACATCTTAATGATCTCTTTATAAAACACCCTTTTCACTTCTCAAGACATTAATTGATGAAGTGGAGTGTTGTGGATTATTGTGATGTTTTTTTAATCTGACGGCACCCATTCACTGCAGAGGATCCATTGCTGAGAAAGTGATGGAATGATACATTTCTCCAAATCTGTTCAAATGAAGTAACAAACTACATCTTGGATAGCCTGAGGGCGAGGACTTTTTTTTTTTAGCAAATTTTCATGGGTGAACTATTCCTGTAAAGCAAATCACAGATTTCCATGGGTAAATCTATTACAAAGAGCTTCCAGTGCGCAGTGAGGACATATGTGTTTTTTGGCCAGCTGTTGGATATGCTAGGATGATAAATCACTTATCACTATCTGTGCTGTCACACCCGTTTGGCCTGAAGTTCAGGGCTATGGGTTTTGTGGAAAAATACCCAGGCCGAGACAACTTTTCTGGAACATTTTCACAGGGCAACACCTTCAAGAGTCCTTCAGCAGGATCTTTCCTGCATGTCTGGAATGCATGACATTCTGGCTGCTAAATGACTTGAAGACAGATTTGGCCCGGAAACTTGCGTAGTGGGCAAGGACACGCGTTTTCACGGATAAAGACTGCTTTCTCAACAGTGCTAATAGCGCTCTTATTCTCATTTAGTGGAAAGCTCTTGTTACTCTTGTAGTATTTTGTAGACTACTACCACATGTGTTTGAGTTTCTGTTGCCACATCTGATTTATACAACTGAAGTTCCAAACATAACACAAAACCTTTAACTGTTCATCTCTAAATGATTTCCTTTGTTTAGAAAAGAGATTACAAATGAATTTTTGTGTATGTTTGCAAGGGTGAAAATCAGACCCATATTTTGAAACTCTTCCTCAGTGCTTGTAAGGAATTTTCCATTTAAAGTTTAAAGTTAATACGGCTTATTTTAAATATATTTAAAAACATGGTATCAAGTAATTATTACAAAGTTTATTTTAGTTTACCATAAATGTTGGTCAGTACATTTGACAGTAAACTTTAAAAATATTTTAAAGACAATCGAAATATGAAAGAACATAAAAAGATATATAACTTAAATATGTCAAAAAAGTTCACATTACTGTATTTAATATAAATTTAAAGTATAATACATTTTCATTTAATTGCAATTATCATGTACCTAAGTGCCTGAAAACATTACATTCAGTTCACACACTTTTATTCTTTTAAAGTATATTATTTCCATAGCAAGTACTTAAAAAATACATAAACAAATAAATCACATGAGTATGCTCATATTTTTGTCAGGCACTTAATTACTCATATATGACCCTGGTCCACAAAACCAGTCATAAGGGTCAATTTTTTTTAAAATTGATTTATGCATCATCTGAAAGAATAAATAATCTTTCCATTGATGTATGGTTTGTTAGGATAGGACAATATTTGGCCGAGATACAACTATTAGAAAATCTGGAATCTGAGGGTGCAAAAAAATCAAAATATTGATAAAATCACCTTTAAAGTTGTCCAAATGAAGTTCTTAGCAATGCATATTACTAATCAAAAATTAAGTTTTAATATATTTACAGTAGGACATTTACAAAATATCTTCATGGAACATGAACTTTACTTAATATCCTAATGATTTTTGACATAAAAGAAAAATCAATAATTTTGACCCATGCAGTGTATTTTTGGCTATTGCTACAAATATACCCCAGAGACTTAAGGCTGGTTTTGTGGTCCAGGGTCGCATATAATTCCATACAAATTTATTTGTAAGTCATCCAAGCTGTCTTTTTATAGTCGCTACTTTTGTAGGCTGATTTGTAGATTTCTGGCTATGTGTTACTGACACAATTCCTGTAATTGTTTCAGTGTAAATGGCTTATAATATTAAGTTTTGTTTTAACTTATAAGTTTATAATATAACTTTACACAGTGATGCACTAGTCTCATTAGCATATAATCTCGTGGTTATACTTTAAAAAATAAAAAGAAGTGTTTTTTGATGTTTATTCTGGTGCAAGATATTGCCCCATAGTGTTCCATTATAAATGCATCACCGTGAAAGAGATGCTGTTGATAAAGCTTAAGTTGTTTTGTCATTCTTGTCTCTTCAGATTCTAGTGAAAAGCAATAACTTGTCCAACAAAATCACAGTTTTGTCAGGAAAGATTGAGGAAGTTTGCTGCCCAGAGAAGGTGGATGTGATCATCTCACAGCCCATGGGCTACATGCTCCTCAACGAGAGGATGTTAGAGAGCTATCTGCACGCCAAAAACTGGTTAAAACCCAAAGGTCTGTGCATCCAACAACAATCATCACATTTCCCTGTACACATATATGTTGTGTTATTAGAGTACTTGTACTGGTTTTCTATCACTGTCCAGGCATGATGTTTCCTACTCAGGGAGACATTCATCTGGCTCCTTTCACTGATGAACAACTCTACATGGAGCATCACGCTCGCTCCAACTTCTGGTAATAACAACTCCTGCAGTCTATACTGTAGCAATTCTCCAACCTGATATTTTTATTCATACAGAGAACATCTGGACATCTGGGAAATATAACATCTGCTTTTTAAGTTTTTTTTGCCTGTGCATGGTTTGAAGAGAGCTACCATTGTCATATAGGGCTGCCACCGACTAAAGATTTTTCTACGTCATTCATTCAATCCATTAGTTAACTAATTGCACATTTATATTAGTTTAATTAGTGAAATATATATTGATGGAGAAACTAAACCATAATGAGCCTTTAATATATAGCCTATTCTGCACTCAAGCACACCCACAAAGCACCGGCAAAAGCAATGACTATGAATGTGTGTTGGAAAAAAACAGCAAGAAGTTATTTTAATTATTTATTAATAAACTAGTGTTTTCTGAGTCAGTTCCCAAAAACTGGCTCATGTACTATATTATTGTAGACATTTTTTGGCTCTACAAATTAAAACTTGGGAATGAATGAAAATTATTATCTATGGGAATGGACGTTTTTCCACATGGTGTTGAGAACATTTCTTTAATAGTAGACATGAACATGCTGCTACAGACCCTCTCAATGCATCACACTGAATGTTTACAGACTCATCCATGATGGTTTATTTTACATTGGCCCACAGGGGGTTGTGGTTTGCTAGCATGGAAAGACAGTAATGGTCCCACCGCCCACATGCCTGCACTGTACCGTGCCGTGACCAAACCGAAGCCAAGCAGCTTCCCGGTGCTGTAAAACGCTGTGCTTCAGTCCAAACCTGACTCATGGCACATAGCTCACTCCTCTCTGTCTGTGCTGTTAAACCCGACTGACTGAGGAGTTTATGATACCTTGTGTGACCGTACTTCAGAACAATAAATGAAATCATCTCACTGTAGCTTTTATTACAAACACAGATCATGTTACCAGGTGTCATGTCAAGTTGAACACCCAATATTTGTGTTAGAACAGAAAAGGCTCATGTTTTGCAGTGGGTACATGATGAAATGTTCATCTGTAGAGCTTTGAAACTTAGATCTCTTTTTTTTTTTTTGGCTTAAGTTGTAAAGAGCTTCTGTGGAATGACATTGAGGTTTGGCTGGTTATACCAAAACAACACCAATATAGGGGGAAAAAGATTCTCTCTTGATAGCCATTGTATAATATATGGATAGTTGTATTTTATTTGCATTTAACATTGTTCTTTCCTCCTGTCCAAACCCACTGGTTTCCATAGATATCGATAAAACCATTCCTCTAAAACAAAAGTGCTCAACAGGGGCCCACTAGGGGGCCTCAGCAAACTTCCTAAAGGGCCTCAAGATGTAGAAATAAGACAAGACAAGCATTTAAATGAGCTAGAACAACTAAAATATATTTTAATTAACCCCCTCAACAACTATTTTGAAGAACCAGGGTTCACACAGTCTTGGAAAATCTTTATATATGGGCTAGTCTAATTTGAATCATCTAAGTTCTAGACCTGGAAATGTCATTAAATAAATAAAATCTTGAAATGTCACGGGCATTTTTATAATAAATATACTGTTTTTTGTTTATTCCAAGCTCTAAAATATTTTATTGGGTAAAAATTGTGAATTTTTTTTTTTTTTAAATCCTTATCCACTAAATCAGGAACAAGTCATGCAAATTCACTGCTTAAAGTCACCATGAAATAAAAATTACAATTGTAGTTTTTTACAGTGTTAAAGTATTTATTATAAATGATTTATCCTTGCATATCATTATTTTTTTAAATCAATTTGCATTTAATCTTTAATCAAAAACATTAACCTCCCCTCCCCTCTCAACGACATCTCTTCATGACACAAGACTTGAAAAGGCGGTTGGACTATGCTGACTGTCCAGTGACCAGGGTTTTAGCACCCATTACATTTGATTGACAGGCGATCTGACCAATCATGATACCGAAACCGCCATTTTGTTCGGAAAAAAAATAACAGACAGAAAAATTTATAGATTAATGTCAGTAGAGTCAAACTTGAAAATGGTGTATTGACATCTTTACACGGTTGAGACAACATACCTTCTGATGATCATTCGTGTTTATTTCATGCTAAAACTAGCAGGAAGAGATGGATTCACATTTGAACCGCTAGAACTGAAGCGCTATAGTGATCTGTAACATTAATGAGCCCCAAAAATGATATTTATTGTTTGAATTAAAAAATGACAAAATTTGAATGCCGAGACTTTGTTTAATACCAAAAGTAACCTGCTCTGTCTTGTCTGTCAGCATTGTCAGTGTCCTCTTTGCTCTGCGATGTATTTTTCACTGCATGATGATTTGTGAGAACGCAATTGCCTCAGTTCAAGCAGCATGTGAACAGATCGTCTCTTCCTTTTTACTACTAGTTATAGCATGAAATAAACATGAATGTACATTAGAGTTATGTTGTCTCAACTGCAGAAAGATGACAATACACCATGGTCCACTGATGTTAATCTAACTCTCCAGTTTGGGTTGTTTGTCGGACAAAATGGTGGATTCGGCATTGTGATTGGTTAGATTGCCTGTCAATCAAACTCCCGGCGAAGGTTGAAATCCCACCCTTCATTCCAGAAGCCATTTTCACGCAGATATAAGTCACAATAGTGAAGAAAAGACTATCGCAACTTCTGTTTCATGATGACTTCAAAAAAGATTGGGAACCTTGAAGAACATTAAGCTCTGAAAATGTCTGTAATTCTTAAGTTTAGGGCATTTATACACCTGGCTCATTTGGAGTGCTCAATGTTCTTCCTTGGTTCAGTTTGTTTAGGCCAGGGGTGTCCAAACTCGGTCCTGGACGGCCACTGTCCTGCAGAGTTTAGCTCAACCCTAAATAAACATACCTGAACCAGCTAATCAAGGTCTTAATAGGCATACTAGAAACTTCCAGGCAGGTGTGCAAGCTGGAGCTAAACTCTGCAGGACACTGACCCTCCAGGACTGAGTTTGGAGACCCCTGGTTTAGGCTCAAGTTCATGGCAGTCACACTCATATCCGCACCAAAATATGAGGTCCAAGATCGCCTGAAGGATATGGTTTTAGCCCATTTGAAAACAAACTCTGGAGCTTTTCAGATGTGGAGAGAAAGTAATGCGACCCAACGGATCAGCGAACCAAGCAGTATTAATTTATAATAGGAAATGTGTTACGCAAAGTGCAGCAGTGACAGATTCTGAGGGTGAGCACATTAGTTATCGCATTTGAAAACCATGACAGCTATAAAAAATGCTAGAAGAAAGCAACATTTTGACATCATCGACCTAAACTGTTTTCAGAATTCTGATGAACTCTGGAAATAACATTTGTTGGAAACATGTTTACATAACAGCTGGAATTTGATTTTAAACCAGGAATCAGAGATGTTTCTATGGTGTGAACTTGAGTGGGCTTCATTCTTCTGCTGTGGATGAGTTCTACAGACAGCCAATAGTTGTGAGTCTACATACACTGAGTACAACATGTACAGCATCCATGAATCTGGTTCTCTGATTGCATAATAATGTTGTCAGAGAAGGTCTTAATGTCTTTGTGTTTCAGGACACATTCGATATGCAGATTCTCATGGCCAGGTCTGTAAAATACACAATCAACTTTCTAGAGGCAAAAGAAGAAGATTTACACCGGTAAAGACAGTTCAGGAATATAGCAGCATGCAGAAATTACAAGCTCAAGCACACCAGTAGCATGCACATTTTTGGGAAAAGTCTATTAAGAGATTCACCATTTTAATTTTCAATTTATAACTTTTAAGTCAGTGCACATCACTGTAAATGTATTTGGCATTCTTAGCAGTGCCAAAAATAAGTGCACCTTTGTTAATATATAAAACTGCCAAAATGCTGCATGTTTCTAGCAACTTTTCTAGTAAAAAAAAAAAGTAGGTACAATCGGTTAAAAAGCTTGTAGGATACATCTAAAAATGTATGACCTAGAGCAGTGTCTTAATATCTGTAGTGGATGTATGTAATTCACAGGTTGGAAATCCCATTTGTCTTCAAACTGCTGCAATCAGGGCTGATTCATGGACTTGCTTTTTGGTTTGATGTGGCCTTTGTTGGCTCAAGGTGAGAATCACAATTATGAAAGGAAAAGTGCATGATGACAACATGCTTGAAAGTATTAATAGTGTTTTTTGTACAGGATGACAGTATGGCTGTCCACTGCTCCAAATGAGCCTTTGACTCACTGGTATCAGGTGCGCTGTCTTCTGCAGACCCCTCTGTTTGCCAAAATGGGACAGACGTTATCTGGACGGGTTCACCTAATAGCCAACAAGAGGTACGACTAACTTTATTCATGCATATGACGAAGGGTGCATAACATTTCTGGGTTTGGAACATGGGAGTAAAATGTAGCAGGGTAAACTACTGAAGATGTTATTGGGAAACCATAACAAATACTGTTTGTGCATTCCATTTTGCTTCAAAATAATTTAGCTTAATATCAAAATAAGTAGCTTAATATCCATTAATATCCATTCATTTCTTCTACTCGAACAGCCAAAGACTATTTTTTTGCATGTCACCAACACACAGGCTGATCTGGAACAGAATGAGGGAAATTTTAAATAAATCACAAATGTCTTATATTTCAGCTTCTTCGAAGTATCCATCTTTTGTATTTGTTTACAAACTAATTTGAAGCATTGATGAACCTTTAGTCAGGACTATATACAGGTAGTATGCAACCTTGCTGCAACAACATTTTGTCTAACTGTAAATCTCTTCTTTTATAGACAGAGCTATGACATTCACATCACTGCTGTGGTTGATCAGTCTGGATTTAAATCTGGGAACTCACTAGATTTGAAAAATCCTTTTTTTCGGTAAGCACCACAGAAAGCCAGGTTATAAAAGGTAATAAGAGTTGTCTTCCACAGTTTTAATCAATCTCCCAGACAGAGAAAACAAGAAAAGTTATTTTTAGTCACACCAGTGAAATATAAATAGCTTCTTATGAGCAGGTCCAGATGGACTCTGCTTTCTTTTAATTCATCTGCAGTGAATTTGGGGAAAATCTGCAGAATTAAGCAGTACAATGTAGTAGATACACAAAAGACTAAGCATGTGTGCAGTGACAGGCTTTCCAGTTCTTCAGTGAATTCTGTGGAAATCTTTGGCCTTCTTTACACCCGGCAATGACCAAGTAGGAATAATTCACCCAAAAATGAAAACTTGCTGAATATTAACTCACTCTCGGACCATCCCAGATGTAGATGAGTTTGTTTCTTCATAGAAAAAGATTTGGAGAATTTTAGCATTACATCACTTGCAACACCAATGGATCCTCTGAGTGGGAGCCAATGAATGGGAGTCCAAACATCCATCCACCCATCCATTTTCTGCTGCTTATCCAAGGCAGGGACTAGGTGATCCCAAGGCGTTCTCAGGCCAGCCGAGAGATATAATCCCTCCAGCTTGTACTGGGTCCCATTGTACCCGAATCTCATTCTTTTGGTCATTACCTAGAGCTTATGACCATAGGTCAGAACGAGAGCTTCGTCTTCAGGCTTATCTCTCTCTTCACCACGACAGTCCGGAACAACAACGTTACGCATTACTGCTGCCGCCACACCGCTCCACCCATTGATCCACCTGTTGATGCTCCAAACTTCCCTCACTTGTGAACAAGATGCCGAGGTGCTTGAACTCCTTCACTTGGGAAAGCAACTCACGCCAGGCAACCTACTCAATCCAGGCAATCCACCCTTTTCTGGCTGAGAGACATGGCCTCAGATTTGAGGGTGCTGACCGTCATTCTCGCTGCTTCACACTCGGACACAAATCGCCCAAGTAATTGCTGAAGGTCACAGTCTGATGAAGCCATCAGGACGACAACATTCACAAAAAGCAGGGATGCCACCCTGAGACACCCGAACTGGACAAACACCACCCCTGGCTTAGCTTTGAGATCCCATCAATGAATATCACAAACAGAATCGGTGACAAGGAACAACCCTTGCACTCATGGCCGAAGCCAGGGTTTGAAAATTAGTGAGGTCTGGAGTGGGGTTAAGCTATAATAACCTCTACAAATACAACTCATATACACTAAACACTTTAAAAGAGACAGAGATGTAGATGTTTGTGAAAGATGTTTTCTCTGTTTTGGAGGAAAGAACACTATAAAATTGTACCATTGCATCAGAATTTATTAATTTACTATAGGTTTAAAATTTAATGATTATACTGAATGAAATGGCATAGACTTTATCATAGTGTTTGTGTGTTTCATTTCGTTCTGTAACCTACTTGTTCTACAGATCTGTGTACTAGTGTTAAATGCTACTGTTTTTTGATGACGTTTCTAATAGATAATATCATGATGTTTTTTGCGTTTGCCATACTGAATGTGGTTTCCTGTCAGCAATAACCTGTCCATGGCTCTTTTGATTACTGGCAGTTTAAGTGTTGATATTGCTATAAAAACCAAAAAATAAACCGAAATTAGTGTCAAATTAAGTGGAAAATACAAGTCCAAAAACGCCTGTAAATTAGCGTCTGGTGCTAATCACCAGACACTGATTCCCACATGACGCTGAACAGTCGTGTCAACCAGGAGACTAAAAACATCACAATAATCCACACCACTCCAGTCCATCAGTTAACATCTTGTCGTTTTTTAAATCTATATCTTTAATAATTATTTATATTATTCTAAAGAATAATTAACAGATGGTTCACTTACCAAGATGTATTCAGTAAGGACACATAAATTACGGGAAGGTAATTAACCAAGTAATTTTAGTTATTTTATGGTGGATTTCAGCATGATTTAACAAGTTGAAAAGCTGTACTGAATAAAGTGTGATGTATCTCTGTCTTTTACAGGTACGCCTGAATCATCGTTCTCATTTTTCAGATCATCCTAAATGAAGACTGCAGGTCTATCACTCAGCATTGCAGATACAATCTATGAAGGTTCTGTTTGCATGTGATATAGTCATATATGATATTTGTTAATAAAAACAAGGTGACTGGATGAAATTGTTATTTTCATAGCTATAATCTTTAATTCATTTGTTATACTTTAAACTGATTGTTCACCCAAAAACTTAATTTAGGCTTTAAATCACATATAACATCAACGCACGTACATAAAGCACCTCAAATATGGTCAACGGAAGCTCAACCATACTTGCTTGAAGCGCAAGAACAAACCAAATGAGATACGAGAACACATGAGACACGTGAGAACAAACCTCATTTGTTCTTGTGCATCAAGCAAGCATGTTTAACTTTCATTTATCATGTTTGATAAGCTTTATGTGTGTTATCCTGACATCTGTTGATTGTATGAACACTTGATTATGGAAATGTGTGTTTAACAAATAAAAAAAAGGTGAAAAATAGCTGGTTTCTACACAAGGTAGTTACCTTTAAATCTTGTAGGATTACAAAGAACATGTCCTTAAACACTTTCAATTGAAAGACTGGGATTAAGTAAAATAATTTGGGAGAAAATTTGGTCTCATTAATCTATTATTTGTTCCAGAGCAAATCGTTTTGGCTGATAACTCTGTATTTTATATAAATTGAATGGTGCTTCAGAGAACTGCCTTTTCACAGCCTTTACCCACAAGAGGGATAACAGTGGTTTGCCCTGCTAGTTATCAGTCTATATTGCTTATGTAATCTTCTTGTGACAAATGACCTTTTGCTCACTTTGGACTCTGGTAGCTCAGCTATTTTAATTTGACTTAATCTAAATGCAGCATTCGATAGATCACCTAAAGCAGGAGGCTACTTTTAACAGAATAGTTTTACGATGATTTCCCTCCATCTTTTAGACAGGTCCCTGACAGTTTTTGTAACTATATATCTCCTCCTGTGCTTTTTTTTTCCTGTGGTGAGCCTCAGGGTTTTATTTTAAGCCCTATTCTATTCTCACCGTATGTTGTATGAAAGTAAAAAAAAAAACCTCTTAGTAGTGATTCTTCTGGGGGATTCTGAGGTCCTCCAGAAATATACACACCTTTGCAAAAAAAATCTTGGTGTCTTTGACTCCAAGCTTAACTGTCTGTTATATGGTATGACTGCCAAAGTCATCATGTGGTCCAAACAACAAAGAGAAAGAGAAAGAAAGCATGAGGTACAGTCAAAGCACTTACCATGCAGAATATTTCGCAGAGGTTGCTTATACTGATGCATAAAGAAAGGGTTAGAGGAAGTGTGTGAAAGAGCAGCCTGTAGTGTGACATGATGTGCATTGATTTGATTGTCACTTACAAGTGAGACTTCATACCTGAACTGTACATTACACGAGGACAAAGTCAATAAATCTCAAAATATCAGATACGATACAATAAGATAAGATTAAGGCCAAGATAAGGTAGAAAAAATAACTCCTCAAAAAGGTTTTTCCTTAGTGTTTTTATTTTTTGTGTTTTGTGTACACACAACAACAACACTGTCAAAATTATTCTTGTTCACGCAGATCCATGAAAACGACTAGACATGCTGTATTATGCATGCCAGGTGGTGAAGATGTAGTAAAGAAACACTACAAGTCTGCGCACATACCTATAGACTGAACACGTAATACACATGCATGACGTCACACAAATTTGCTGAGGCATATCGTTTTAAAGGTGCTGTATGTAAGTTTTTGACTCTATTAAAGCATAAAAATCCCATAATATGTTTGCAGATATTTAAGAAACATGCTAAGTTAACATACTTGTTTAACTGAAAAACAATGCTACAGTCAGTTATTCTCCTTTGAAAATGTGCGTTCCGGGCTGGAATGTCTGTCTCTGTTTTGGTCTGTGAAACCCGCCCGCTGCCTGTTTACCCAATTGTATTTCAGCACCCCGGGTTGCCTGTTGGTGGAAGACACAGTGTATTTCACTTCAGTCATGGAAGCTGCCAAACGAAAGGGATAGGTTTCTGTTGTGTAGTCAATCTGCCAACCTGCGTGTGCATCAAGTCTGAGGAGGAGGGGCTAGGTGACAAAAACCCTCTCCAATATTTTGAATTTGGACTTATCCATCCTACATACAGCACCTTTAAATACTTGCACTTTGAAACCTGTTTTCAAATGTTTTTGTTTCAGACTCACAAAACACCACTGTTGTATAAATGAATGGCCAAAACTCATAATGTTTACAGTTTTCAACAACAACAACAAAAAACTGTTTTGTAAACACCTTAAAAACATTTACCTTTTTTAAAACTTCATAATACAAATATTTGTTGATAACTGTGAATACAGAAATCTGATTCTTGAAACTTGGCATGTTTTTTTTTTATTTTTTATTATTACATTTTAAAAATGTTCCCTTTTCTTTATTGTGTACTGTTAAATGTGACACCCTTTATCCTCTTTAAGTAAAGAGGGATATGGATTCACACATGAATAACGGCAGCCTTAATTACATGTTAGTACATGTTTGATAGTTAATGCATTAAATAACATTTATGGGTAAACTAAATCATACAGCCTCTTTAAGAAATAAGAAATACTCTGGCTTTGAAATAAATTAAAAGAATTTAATATCATAATTTGAGCTTTTGACATCTTCAGCTTTATGATTGATCTTGTCTGTTTTGTGTTGTTCTCTTTCCCTTTAAACTCACCCTGCTGTGACTTATAAACAGGTAAATAAAAATAAAACCTCAAAATCCACAAAGAACATTTGTAGAACAATCCTGAAGAAATGCCCGGAAAGAGTTCACTCTCCATCCAGACAGAGCCGTAATGATCCTGTACCTCCGCTCTCTTCTTGAAAATCCACACAAGATCTCTTAACCGCCCTGAATACTCACTGTGTTAGTACATGTGTGTTTGATAGAAAGTATAAAATAAATCATGAGCTGAATTTAGTGAGTAGTTAACAATAAGTTAATTATGATTGGGCCCCCTAAAATAAAGACATGTCAAAATAATGCATTAACAAGCCATGAGTTAATGTTAGTGTATGGGTATTAATTAATAATGAGTTAGTTATGATGGGCCCCTCAAAGTAAACTCATGACACGATGCATTAACAAATCATCAACTAAAAACAATTAAAGAGGTCATCGGATGCCCATTTTCCACAAGTTGATATGATTCTTTAGGGCAGAGGTCTCAAACTCAATTCCTGGAGGGCCACAGCTCTGCAGAGTTTAGCTCCAAATCACACCTGCTTGGAAGTTTCTAGTGATCCTGAAGACTTTAATTAGCTGTATCAGGTGTGTTTGATTAGGGTTGGAGCTAAACTG